>APFE031146552.1:257465-279508 GCA_000404065.3 Pinus taeda
TCCATTTTCAAACCCTTCCTTAGAAAATTTGTGTTAGTATTTTTTGATGATATACTAATCTACAACAAGTCTTGGAAGGATCATGTTGAACACTTTGATAGGGTGCTACAACTATTGGAGGAGAAACAATTATATGCAAAAAAATCCAAATGTTTCTTTGGAGTAAAAGAGGTGGAATATCTGGGTCATATTGTATGTCATGAAGGAGTTAAGGTAGAACCTAGAAAAATTAAAGCCATTAAGGAATGGGAAATCCCCACATCTATAAAGCATTTGCAAGGATTTCTCAGGTTGATAGGGTATTATCACAAGTTTGTTAAAAATTATGGGAAAATAGTAGCACCTCTAACAACATTGTTGAAGAAAGATGCATTTTCATGGACTCCAGAAGCAACAAATGGCTTCGAATATCTTAAAGAGGCAATGTGCCAAGCACCGATCTTAGGTACACCAGACTTCACAAAAACCTTTATTGTGGAATGTGATGCTTCCGGAAATGGAATTGGTGCTATTTTAATGCAAGATGAAAGACCCATTGCTTTCGAAAGTCGTCCAATCGAGGGAAAGTATTTACACAAAGCTATTTATGAGAAGGAAATGCTGGAAATACTACATGCACTTAAGAAATGGTGACCCTACCTAATGGGAAGACACTTCAAGGTAGAAATAGATCATGATGGCCTTAAATACTTTTTAAAACAAAGATTATCCTCTGAAGAACAACAAAAATGGGTCACAAAGATGTTGGGTTATGACTTTGAAATCATATACAAAAAAGGGAAGCAAAATGTTGTGGCAGATGCACTCTCAAGAAAGGATGAGGATGTGGAAGCATTGTTGTGTGCCATTTCTATTATCCAACCAGATTGGATAAACGATGAAGGGAGGAATGGAAGAATGATGAAGAAGAGTGGGAACTTATTCCAAAGTTACAACAAGATTCCAGTACATCTGATACATTTAGCTAGAAAAATGATTCTCTATGGTACAAAGATCGCTTATACTTCCGTAAGAATTCCCAACTCAAACAAAAGCTTCTTCTAGAATTGCACACTTCTCCCTTAGGAGGGCACTCAGGATTTTTAAAAACTTACCACAAGGTTAAGAAGGAGTTTTTTTGGGATGGCCTTAAATCAGATATTCAAAAGTTTGTGGCGGAATGTTTGGTATGCCAACAAAATAAAGATGAAACAATTAAGACACCAGGTCTATTACAACCTTTATCCATTCCAAGCCAATGTTGGGAGGAGGTTCGTGTTGGGATTTCTCATATCACTTGGCCCTTGAGTCAAGTCACTAAGGGAGGAGCAAAAACAAAATTATTTTGGTCTAAATCTCAACAGAAGGCATTCACAGAGTTGAAACATCGCCTCTGCTCAACACCAGTGCTCACATTACCAGACTTGAAACAACCATTTGAGGTCGAGATAGATGCCTTTGACTATGTTATTGGGGCAGTCCTTATTCATCATGGGCATCTAGTGGCATATCATAGTAAGACACTTTCAGACACAG
Organism: Pinus taeda; assembly: GCA_000404065.3. Classification (NCBI taxonomy): domain Eukaryota; kingdom Viridiplantae; phylum Streptophyta; class Pinopsida; order Pinales; family Pinaceae; genus Pinus; species Pinus taeda. Next base: position 258,981 of record APFE031146552.1, read on the forward strand.
TCCGGAAGTATCTCACTTATGAAAAAGAGATGTATTCCATTATGTAGGCCTACTGACAATGGAAGCATTACATTTTGGGGAAGGAAATGGTCACCCACATAGACCACCAACCCCTGAAGTTCATACAGACCCAATGGAATTTTCAAAATGATCACCACCAAAAGTGGTCCACATACCTGCAACAGTTCCATTTGAATATCAAGTATAAGAAGGGCAACACCAGTAATGTTGCAGATTGCCTCAGTTGACCACCGATCATGTCGTTAACTACTGTGCTCAACTCCTGTGGGCACGAGACTTCTGATTGGCCACTTCTCTACAAAAGCAACCCAGAATTCAGCCACACATACAAGGCACTCTTGGAGGGTCAATATGTTCCATATTTTCACCTCCAGGATGCCCTGTTACGCCACTTGGGTCACCTTTGTGTTCCTTCAAGCGAGCATGCCAAGATTATTTGGGAAGCACACTACAGTCAGGCTGCTGGGCATTTTGTGGTCGAGAAAATAGTGACAGTACTGCAGAAGTATTTCTATTGGCCGAATCTTCAACAGGATGTCGAGAAGTGCATCAGATCATGCACTGCCTGTGCCATTTCCAAACCAACCATCAAGAAGCAAGGCCTCTATACTCTATTTCATAACCCTAGTTGACCTTGGGAATCCATCTCCATAGATTACGTGTCGGGCCTTCCTTCTACTAAGCATGAAAATGACTATGTTTTTGTGGTCGTTGACAAGTTCTCGAAGATGGCCATTATGGCGGTCTAGAAGAAGAATATCACAGTAGAAGCCATTGCTAAAGTCTTCTTTGAACGAGTGTGGGTACACTTTGGGATCCCCCAGTATATCATTTCAGATCGGGACAACAGGGTCCTCAAAAACATTTTTGTCTTGTCTCTGGTCAATGCTGGACACCAAACTCATTAAGTCCACAGCCTTCCATCCCCAAATTGATGGATAGGCAGAGGTTGTCAACAAGATGATCATACACATTTTGCGCATGTACAAATCAAAGCATCCACGCACATGGGATGAGAGCCTCCCCTATGTTCAACACAATTTTAACCGAGATCTTCATAGCTTGACTGGCCACAACCATTTTTAGGTAGGCTTGGGATTCCAGCCACTATGTCCCATTGATGTGGCCATGCCATTTGTAGCTACTCATGCAAATTCGGGTCATGTCTAGTTCGAAACAGATAAGGCAAACAAATTCATTGAGCACATCAAACATATTCGCCAACAAGTCCATGACATTCTGGAGAAATCAAAGGCCAAGTACAAGCAACAACATGATTAACATCGAGTGCCACACAAGTTTTAGGTGGGAGACAAATTTTGGTTGCATTTGCAAAAGGAGCGCCTAACCAGAGCCTATCGGAAACTCAGACCACTTCGATATGGTCCTTACACAATTACCAAGGTTGTGGGAGATAATGCATTTGAGCTCAACATTCCCCCATTCCTTGGCCTGCACCCAGTGTTCAATGTGGACCGCCTTTAGCCATACTTTCCACCATCACTTGACACATCCGACATTGTAGAACAACTCACACCCACAAAGTTAAATCTAGATTGCATGGAACAAGCTACAACTGATCGGATCATAGACACACAGATTAAACACACTCGCCAGTAGAAGATCCAACTGTATCGAGTTGTCAAAACAGGGCAACTCCTTCACCAGGGCAACTGGCTCACCAGGGACCAAGTTCAACAGAAGTTTCCTCATCTCATGGAGGAACTCAACACAATGGGGACCATTGCTTCCTAAAGGGGGAGGAATGATCCAAGTGGATGTCGGTGGCCACCGACCAATTCCACTTGGAATCTCACCATTGTTTCTTTTAGTTTTTCAGTTTCCTTAATTGTAGCACAATTTACTATTTTTAGTAGTTTTTCGGGTCCTGAACTTCCGAGCCGTTTTGAGGCCTTAAACGACGTTTTTTGGGAAACCTGGGAGCAACATGGGTACATGGGCCAATTTTTCTCTTCTCAAAGTTGTAGTCCTAAGATAGATATTTCTAATGAGGTATTGTGTGTGTCAAATAGAGATCATATGCCAAAGTTATGACCCCGGGAAGCTGAGGTACCAATTTACCGAAAATGGGGCCCATAGTTTGGTGTTTCATCTCCTAGGGTTAGGTTTTTGGATGTTTAGGGTTTTTCATTGTTTCTCAACAATAAATAGGCCTTCGAGCCTCATTGTAAGACAATTCAGAGGCATGTTGCCACCACATCTGTACTCAGAGATAAGCTACCATCGCCCTAGCTAGTTTATTTCCATTTATGTTTGTAAGCATATTTCAGTATTTTACAATAATGAAATGAAGTATTATTTCTGTTGCATCTCTGTATGTATGGTTATATCTGTAATTTGTTGTGTTCCTGTTTAAATCCAGATCAGTGTCAATATGAAAATCAACCATGGTCAATCATGGTCAATCATGTTTATTTTAGGGTTTATAATATTTATCTTAGAGTTTATATTATTATTATTTTTAGTATAGGATTATTATTTAATTAAATTATTTAATATTATTTAATTATTCCAATATTATTTAATTTTTAATATTTTTTTATTTAATTAATTATGATTTATTTAGTAATTAATTAATTAATTAATTTTATTATTACATGCATTGAGACAAAAATCGTCTTAGTATGAAAATCAATGATGGTAAACCATAGTTAACCATGTTTATTTTAGGGTTTATAATATTTATCTCAGTGTTTTTATACCTTGGGTTTATAACATTTATCTCTTGGGTTTAATAATATTCCCTTGGGTTTATAATATCAACCCCTTGGGTTTATTAATCTAAGGGTTCATATTCCTAGGATACAATATTATTCATAGGCTTTATAATATTAATATTTGGGTTCAATGTAAACTTATTGGGTTTATAATCATGGTCAACCATTGTCCAACCTCACATTTTGACAAAGATTTTCTCAATATAAAAATCAATGAATCTCGCATTATGTCAAGTATTTTCTCAATATGAAAATCAACCATGTTCCAATGTCTCATTGTGACAAAGGTTGTCTCAACTACGTTCATTCATGGTCAACCATGGTCACATTGTGAGAAACATTGTCTCTTGGCCCAACGTCACATTGTCACAACCATGGTCATCTATAGTCAACCATGGTCCAACATTGTATTGTGACAAAGATTTTCTCAATATGGAGATCAACCATGGTAAAAAATGGACAACAATTATCCAATGTCGTATTGTGACAAAGATTGTGTCAATATGAAAATCAACCATGGTCAACCAAGTTTCTTTTAGGGTTTATAATATTTATCTTAAAGCTTATATTATTATCATTATTTTTAGTAACAATATTATTCTTAATATTATTATTTAATTAAATTAAATTATTCATATTTTTTATTTAACTTTTTTAATATTTAATATTATTTAATTTTTATCATTTTAGTAAATAATAATAATAATATGTAATAGTTTTTTTGTAATATTATTTTTATTATTTATATTTATCAATGGTTTGGCTTGTGTGGTAGACACAATCATTAATTTATATTTGTTTATTATTATATAATATTAAATATTGTTATTGGTCGATATAAGCCTATCTACATTTATCAACCACATTTATATTAATATAAATGTGGTTGTGCTAGTTAAAGTTTTTGCAAATTTAGTAGTAGGGGCATTTCAAATCAATTTTTATCTAGAATTAGTTAAATATTTTGCTCCAATTTTAAATTATATCATTTGATGTATGTATGTATGTTAGTTATTAAATTAATTTGAAAATTTCTATGTAAAAAATTGTATGCATTTTTGTGAATTTATATTTTGTTAATTTCAAATTAAAAAGGTGGAGAATATTTTGGAGGGAATTTATACACATATTTTTAAAGAAATTTTTATATATAAAAAAAAAAAAAAATCATTATTATATTGATAGGTATGTTTATTTTTGGAATAGGGTTTCCAAACTTTTAATTTAATTATCAATAATGATTAGATGGATGATATATATTTAATCTACATAGAATATTTTAGAATATTCTTAATAATATACCTAAATTAAAGGTTGAAATTTATTTTCAAATTAGTGATGTATTTTTTAACTTTTTAATCAAATTCATTAATTCTAAAAATGTCATAGGAACAAGTGTCATCTGAAATGAGTTATCGTCTTTTGGGAATGTGGTATTGATAAGCCATGGTATTGTAAAAAAATCTATTTACATGTTTTTTTTAATGTATATAACTTATATATTAGTGCAATTTTATAAATTAAAGGAACAGTCTAATTTATAGACGAAATATATTTTTTTACAAGAAGGAAAAACAATTTCAACAAAGAATTTGATTCGTTTTTGTTTAAAATGCATTTTTGAATGCATAAATGGATTTAAAGCCTTGAAAAAATCCCTTAGGGCACTCATCCTCTACAGACTAAACAACTTAAACTCAAGTTCTTAAAAATCTCTGTCGAATTTTGATTAAAATTTACTAGAAAATTTGTCGTAAAAAAAACCATTTCTTCTATAAGTTAGACTATGCTTAAATTAAATATTTGGTAAACATAGATAGGATTTAATTCATGATATACTATTGGCGCCACCTCGAATTCTTGCTACCATATAAAGCATTTGCATCCTTAGAAAGGTTCATATTCACTAAGGAGATTTTGATCCTAAAGTTGTCGTATTCATTGAGGAGATTTTAGATATGTCTTATATATCTATATATATATACATATAATATTATATATTATACATATATATATATATATATATAAATATATATATATATACATTAAATGGTCGATAAATGTTACTATGCATTAACTCATAATAAGTATCAAAAAAATTATTTCTTGATACATTTTAGGTTACTAAAATTAAAAAAAATCATAAGAAATAATTATACCATAATTTTATTTAAAATTATTCTTGTTATTAGTGATAAAAAGAGTTAATTATGTTGATAGACATGTTTATTCCAGTTAAGGCCTTCACAAATTTTAATTTAATTATTAGCAATTATTAGGTAGATGGTAGAGATTTAACCTCCATGGAATATATTAAAATATAGTATGCATAGATCAAAGGTTAATATTTATCCCCAAATTAGTTATGCAATCGTGGTTAATTTATCTCAAATTATATATATATATATATTAGCCCCAAGAGTTAGCTCAATCAGTCAAATCAAGTGCCTCGCCAATGGGAGGTCACAGGGTCGAATCCCGAAAGCTCTTGGGGTTAGGTTAGTAAATAGGCCGAGGGGTGTTGATGCCCTTCGGGTGGCATCCACTCAGTGTTAAAAAACCCTGGAAGGGTTCTTGATTCAGGGAACAATAGGTGGGGTAGAATCATTACCTCAAGAAGATTTCAATAGAATACAACAGTTGTATTTATGGAAAACTCAAGCTAAGGGTTTGGAGGGGGAAAAAACATTGACAGGCAGAGTAATGAAGGTGTGAAAATGATAAAAACTACTTTGGGATTATCACCTAGAAACCCAAGAAAGAAAAGAGGCAAGAAAAAACAAAACGAGCTATTGATGGAATGTGGAAATCTTATGATAGACTCAGGTAAGATGAAAGATCTAGCCAACTACTCCTTTACAAATCTTTAATTATGAAGTTCACATCTTGGAATATTATAGGTCTAAGCAGTAAAAGAAAGCAAAGAATGCTTAGTAATAGACTGAAACATGCAACTCCAGATATAATTTTCATCCAGGAAACGAAATGTTACATTCAAAATTTAAGACAAATACATAGCAAATGGCTCAGTAGATTTGAGTTTCTGAAGCTAAACCAGAGAATATAGCAGGAGGCATTCTCACTCTCAGGAACCCCCAAAGAATTGGCATAATAGATGTTGAGGCATCTAGGAATTATTTATTGGTGGTTATTTAGCTGGTAGTAGATAGGGAAACCTATCTAGTCACGAATGTTTTTGGCCCTCAAAGGATAGATGATAAACTCAGGTTTATAGATTCCCTTGTGGATCTCAGGGACAGACATGCATGGATACCTTGGATCTTGGGAGGGGACTTCAATATGATCAAATCACTTTCGGAGAAAAAAGGGGGAACCAAAGCTCTAAGTAAAGACTCTTTAGCCTTTCAAATCTTTACAGATAATATGAAGCTAGTTGACATTGAAACAAACAATGGTCTCTTTACATGGAACAATAAAAGAGGAGGAGAGTCTCATGTAGCCTCCATGTTAGATAGATTCATTATCTCTGAGGACCTTATGCTGATAGATAAGGAAATAATAGCAAGAGTTCTTCCCTTTGGAGGCTTAGATCATTGGCTGGTTCAAATGGAGATCCAGGGCATAGGTACCCCCGAGAATAGACCTTTCAGACTTGAGAATATATGGCTTTCGTACCCAGAATTCATCAACAATCTTGAAAAATGGTGGGCAGAAGATTTGCAAATTCAAGGAACAAGAATGTTCCTTCTACACAAAAGATTAAAGCACATCAAGTTGAGGCTTAAAGATTGGAATAAGAATGATTTTGGCAATATTTTTGTTGGTAATAAATTTGTTGAAAATAAAATGCAGGAACTCAACCAAGCTATGAGCAAGGAAGGCTTTGATAAAGGCAAAAGTGATCAAGTTGAGAAACATCATCAAGACTGGGAAAAGTTTTGTAAACAAGAGGAAATATTTTGGAGACAAAAATATAGAGTTCAATGGCTAAAAGAAGGAGAGCGTAATACTAGATTTTTCCACAGATCCACCATGGCGAACAGAGCTCACAACAGGATCTCTTCGATCAAGGACGTGGATGGGTAGATTCAACAGTACGATGAGGATATAGAAGCTGTGTTAGTTTAGCACTTTCGAGGCATAGCTCAGGAAAGCAATCCAGTAAGAGAACATTTCATCAGGGACTTAACCAGACATATACCTAAGTTGGTGTCTAGAGAGGACAATTTCAATCTTAACAGGCCAGCGACTGAAAAGGAGGTCAGTGAGGTCCTCAAAGAGATGCATAATGGCAAAGCACTAGGCCCGGATGGCTTCAATGTGGATTTATTTAAATATTGTTGGAATATTGTTAAACATGATATTTTGAATATAGTGGAGGATTCCAAGTTTAACAAAACTATTTTGAAGGTGCTCAATACCTCCTTCATCTCCTTGATCCCTAAACAGGACAATGCTCAAACACCAGAAAGGAATAGACCCATAGCTTTATGCAATGTGGTATACAAGATAATATCCAAGGTAGTGGCCAACATGCTCAAACCTCTGCTTCCTACTCTAGTTTCAGGGGAACAATCTGGTTATGTAGAAGGCAGACAAATACTATATAACATCATTCAAGCTCACGAGGTGGTTCACTCATTAACTAGCAAGAGGAAAGCTGGAATGATCATGCAAATGGACATAGCCAAAGCTTATGATAAAGTGAACTGGACCTACATCAGTAAAGTGCTTATTGCGTTTGGATTTGATCATAATTGGGTTAGATGGGTCATGGCCCTGGTGACTTCATCTATCTTTTCAATGCTGGTTAATGGCTCTCCCTCTGAGATTTTTCTTCCTTCAAGAGGCCTTAGACAGGGAGATCTGCTCTCTCCCTTTCTCTTCATCCTCATGATGGAAGGACTTGGTTGGTCTATCAAGCATGCTAGAGTAACGGGTAAAATTCAGGGCCTTCAACTATCAGAGAATGGAAAAGCATTGACTCATCAACAATTTGTAGATGATACAATGTTACAGGGAATCCCCACAGTCAAGGAGACGCTAGTGTACAAACAAATACTGAATGACTTTGCCATGGCTATAGGTATGGAAGTTAATCTTTCCAAATCAAAAATATTTTTCTTTAATATCAATATTCTTATTTAGAGAAATATCTCCAGAATTTTAGGCTTTCAAAGGGATTCCCTCCCTTCAAAGTATTTTGGAGTTCCTCTAATTGCTAAAACTTTGCACAAGAACATTTGGGAACCATTGATCAATAAGATGTAGGATAAAGTCAGAAAATGGACCATCAGATCTTTAAATCTGGCTGGTAGATTGGTGATAACAAAGGCGATTCTCCAATCAATCCCAGTTTTCATGCTATCAGCTCTCCCAATTCCAAAAGGAGTCTTGCAGCAATTCAGAAACATCCAAAGAAACTTTCTCTGGGGCAAGGAGGAGACAAGGAAGAAATGCTCGCCTTAGTCTCATGGGAAAAGATCTGTAAACCCAAGAACCAAGGGGGCCTAGGCTTGGATGATCAGGAGATTATCAGCAACGTTTTAGGGGCCAAACTATGGTGGTGTTGGGTTAAATATCCAAAGGCTCAATGGGGAAGTATCTGGAAAGAAAAATATGCCAGCTTTTGGAAATCTACCGATCAAATAAGGATGTCTGAAAATATAAAGGGCTCATCCATCTGGAACAAGGCTTGGGAGAACAGAGGCTTAGTACAAAAAAATAGTTTTTGGGAAATCAAAGAGGGAGATCTAGCACTATTCTGGGAGGATAAATGGAAACAAGAACCACCACTGCTAAAAGAGAACTTTTTGGGCCTTAAGCACGAGATAGACACCCAAGGATTAATAAAGGTAAAAGATTTTTGGGATCATACTCACAATATAGGAAAATGGAGAACATGAAGAAATATAGATTGCAGGGATGATAGACCCCTGAAAATAAAAGTATAGGCTCTTATGAGAATATTGGAACAAAGGATAATTTTAGTAACTCGGGGGTAGGACCAACTAAGATGGGGCAACAACAAAGAAGGCACCTTTTAATATTAAGGAAGCAAAAGGTATTCTCCTTGAGCTAGATTCACATGCTCCGGATAGGATCTTGCAGGACCTATGGAGACACCAAGGTTGGATGAACATCAAAATCTTCCTGTGGCTGGTTCATCACAAGAAAATCTTGACTTGGGACAATATTAGAAAGAGGGGTGTGCTGGGGCCTTCCAGATGCCAGCTCTGTGAAGCCCAAGAGGAGAGAATGGAACATCTTCTCAATAGTTGCATTTTCACCTCCAGGTTATGGGATACATTTTCCACCATTTTCCAATAGACCAACAGGGACAAAGAGAGTATCACTAACACCCTAATCAGTTGGAGAAGAAATTTTTCAAATAATGAAGTTCTTAACTCTGCTTGGGCTTTTATACCAAGCTTCATTATATGGAATGTTTGGAAATAGGGGAATGAGAGAATCTTCAAAAATGAAAAGAATCCCTCTCTACGCCTGTTTGAGCAGATCTTAAAACAACTTAAGGAGACGGTTGGCACCATAGTGAGGAATCACACCAAAATTCCTCCCTCAGAGGTGGAAATGAGAATTCTCAGGCAGCTGGGTATGCAGGGGCTCATTCCACAAGGCCTGGATAGGAAAGTAATCAAAATGGAAACTGAGAAGGAGTTCTGTCATCCTCCCTCGAAAGGTTTTCTAAAATACAACATAGATGGAGCTTCAAAAGGCAACCCAAGAACTGCGGGTTTTGGAGGGGTTCTTTGGGATGAATAAGGAAGCATTCTCTTCCTCTTCCATTGTCATTTAGGAAGAGCGACCAACAGCATGGTGGAATTAATGGCTTTGGAGCAATGCTTAGAATTTCTGAAGAAGGATAATTGCCTAAATGTGATTATAGAAGCTGACTTTGAGTTAGTCATTAACTCGGTCAAGAGAATTAGTTGTGGAACAGGGCCAGAGAAAGTCTCAAAACACTAGAGGTTAATCCGGGTATTCCAAAGAATTCAGGGTCACCTTCAGGGACTACGCACGGTAAGGTTCAATCATGTGCGTAGAAAGGCCAACAAACTGGCAGATATTCTAGCCAACCAAGGTGTGAGTTGTAATGAATGCAGAGTTTCGATGGGGTGGCAAGTATTGCCTCAGGGCTACCTAAAAGTACTTTGTCACAACCAAGCGAAAGAGGATAAAGAAGTGTATCGAAAAAGAGCTAAAGAGGCAATGTATCAATGATTATTTCTCTATATGATTCACTAATTTTTGTCAAACAGGTCTTTGGTGGAAGGCAGGCCATGGTCAGCCTCAGCAGCATTGGTAATTTCAACTTCAGAAATCCTCGATGTATATTGGACGAATTTCTCAGTTTCGCGGGTGGTCACCCAGAGGGAAGGATCAATACTAACCATGGTTTTGGGTTCAGGAGTAGAGGTAAGAAGGCGAAGGATGGGAATCCTGTCTTTTCCGGCAGCCATATTAACCATGATTTCCCTTTTCGGGAGGCAAAACCACTTCTCGAGTGGTTTGTGGTTGATCTCACCCCTCTCAAGCAAGAAGTGGTATTAGCGATTTGGAAGCGAATCCATATAGCTTCCGACATGTGGCTGGGGGCTAGGATCATGAACCACCCTCATTGCACACTAAAGTTCGGTGCCCTTGAAACGTGCGATATTTCTCTCATCCATTGGATTTCGCAATGTAGATCTACAATCAGGAATGATCATGCAGTTTGGTGGGGCTGGGGCGTTAATCATCGAGCATCTCCATGGGGCGATATCCTCGTCCGCTGTCCGATTGAGAAAGTGGAATGGATGGTCACGATTAAAGAGGCAAGTTTGGCAAGCGATTGTGCAGGTAATTGTGTGGAATTTCACAAGTCCTGCTAACCATTTAGCACAAACATTGTTTGTATTCTAAAGGGTCGGAGGTTACATGGGTTGGGGGGTCATGCCTTAGGCGGTTGGCAATCTTTTTTCTGAGTCCACAGTGCCTGGTGGACGGTTGTATAATATGTAAAATATTTTTGGCTTAATGAAATAGAAGGAACGACTCTTGCTTTAGCAAATATATATTATATATATATATATATATATATATATATATATATAGATATTATATATATATTATATATATATAAATATATATATTATATATATATATATTATATATTATATTATATATATATATATATATATATTATATATAATATTTAACAATAATAATTAAAATAAACTTATAATTTAGTTAATTTTTATGATTTATTTTTTAATTTGGACAATTTACATGCATAATGGACGAAGTGCCTAAATGTTTATCATGAATTAAATCATATCTGTGTTTACCGACCATTTAATTTAAGCATAGTCTAACTTATAGAAGAAATGGTCTTTTTCACGACAAATTTTCTGGTTAATTTTAATCAAAATCCGACAGAGATTTTTAAGAACCTTAGTTGAAGTTGTTTAATCTGTAGAATATGAGTGCCCTAAGGGGATTTTTCAAGGTTTTGAATCCATTTATGCATTCAAAAATGCATTCTAAACAAAAACGAATCAAATTCTTTGTTGAAATTGTTTTTCCTTCCTGTAAAAAAAGTATATTTCCTCTATAAATTAGACTGTGCCTTTAATTTATAAAATTGCACTAGTATATAAGTTATATACATTAAAAAAAACATGCAAATAGTTTTTTTTACAATACCATGGCTTATCAATACCACATGCGCAAAAGACGATAACTCATTTCAGATGACAGTTGTTCCTATGACATTTTAAGAATTAATGAATTTGATTAAAAAGTTAAAACATACATAACTAATTTGAAAATAAATTTCAACCTTTAATTTAGGTATACTATTAAGAATATTCTAAAACATTCTATGTAGATTAAATATCTATCATCCATCTAATAATTATTGATAATTAAATTAAAAGTTTGGAAACCCTCTTCCGAAATAAACATAACTATCAATATATAATGAATTTTTATTTTTTATTTTATTTTTATTTTTATATGGAAAATTTCTTTAAAATATGTATATAAATTCCCTCCATAAATATTCTCCACCTTTTAAATTTGAAATTAACAAAATATATATTCACAAAAAATGCATACAATTTTTTACACATAATTTTCCAAATTCATTTAATAACTAACTAACATACATACATACATACATACATACATACATCAAATGATATAATTGAAAATTGGAGCAAAATATTTAACTAATTATAGATAAAAAATGATCATGGTTAAATAAAAATCAATCACGGTTAACCAATCATCGCATTATGAAAATCAAACATGGTTAACCAATCATCGCATTATGAAAATCAATCATGGTTAACCATAGTCAATCATGGTTAACCAATCATCCATCACAATTTTTTTCAATGTTATTTCTCTCATTTAACAAATGTCCATTGTTATTTTTTTCATTTAACAATGAGACGTTTGACTAGGTTAACCATGATTGATTTTCATAATGCGATGATTGGTTAACCATGATTGATTTTCATTTAGCCATGATCAATTTTTATCTATAATTAGTTAAATATTTTGCTCAATTTTTCAATTATATCATTTGATGTATGTATGTTAGTTAGTTATTAAATTAATTTTGAAAATTATATGTAAAAAATTGTATGCATTTTTTTGTGAATTTATATTTTGTTAATTTCAAATTTAAAAGGTGGAGAATATTTATGGAGGGAATTTATATACATATTTTAAAGAAAATTTTCATATAAAAAAAATCATTATTATATTGATAGGTATGTTTATTTTGGAATAGGGTTTCCAAGCTTTTAATTTAATTATCAATAATTATTAGATGGATGATAGATATTTAATCTACATAGAATATTTTAGAATATTATTAATAGTATACCTAAATTTAAGGTTGAAATTGATTTTCAAATTAGTTATGTATTTTTTAACTTTTTAATCAAATTCATTAATTCTAAAAATCTCATAGGAACAAGTGTCATATGAAATGAGTTATTGTCTTTTGGGCATTTGATGTTGATAAACCATGTTATTGTAAAAAAATCTATTTACATGTTTTTTTAATGTATATAACTTATATATTAGTGAAATTTTATAAATTAAAGGCACAATCTAATTTATAGATGAAATATACTTTTTACACGAAGGCAAAACAATTTCAACAAAGAATTTGATTTGTTTTTGTTTAAAATGCATTTTTGAATGCATAAATGGATTCAAAACCTTGAAAAACCCCCTTAGGGCACTCACATTCTACAGATTAAACAACTTAAACTCAAGTTCTTAAAAATCTCTGTCAGATTTTGATTAAAATAACTAGAAAAATTGTCGTGAAAAAGACCATTTCTTATATAAGTTAGACTATGCTTAAATTAAATGGTTGGTAAACATAGATATGATTTAATTCATGATAAACATTTAAACACTTCATCCATTATGCATGTAAATTGTCCAAATTAAAAAATAAATCATAAAAATTAACTAAATTATGAGTCTATTTTAAATTATTATTACTATTAAAAGATTATCTATATGTATATATATATGAAAAAACCTGTAACAATATTCCAATACCATGGCTTATGAATACCACGTGCCCAATATGACAGGCATTGATATGACATTTTTTGAAATAATTAATTTGAGATAAATTAACCACAATTGTATAACTAATTTGGGGATAAATATTAACCTATGATCTATGCATACTATAATATATTCCATGGAGGTTAAATCTCTACCATCTACCTAATAATTGTTGATAATTAAATTAAAATTCGTGAAGACCTTAATTGGAATAAACATGCCTATCAACTTAATTGACTCTTTTTATCACTAATAACAAGAATAATTTTAAATAAAATTATGGTTTAATTATTTCTTATGATTTTTTAAATTTTAGTAACCTAAAATGTATCAAGAAATAAGTGTTTTGATACTTATTATGAGTTACTGCATAGTAAAATTTATCGACCATTTAATGTATATAAATCCAATATATATAAAAGAAATATCTAAAATCTCCTTAGTGAATAAGACAACTTTAGGATCAAAATATCCTCAGTGAATACGACATTTCCAAGGCTGTCGTGATTTATATGGTAGTAAGAATTCAAGGTGGCACCAAAGGGGTAGATGCATGCACTTCATCCCAATCAAGATCGTTTAAATATGCTCTAAAACGAGGACCTCCATCATCAAACCCTAAAGATCTCTTTGGATCTAAATTGGTGGTGGAGTAGTTAGCTAAAATCCTCTCCCTTGAGGTGAAAAAGATTGCATCCACTTTCATAACTACAAATTATGAACAAAAAGCGCTTATCTTCCATTTCAATGGGTTTTGGATTTCTTCTTTGGTTCTTGGGGACCGGTTCATCAAAACTAGTCTCCAAATGTTGCGGTACATTTTTGCTCAAAAGGATTTTTATTCTTAATTTTCAGAAGATAGAGGGCCAATAGAAAGTTTTTGATCAGGGGCCCTAGTTTAAATTTGGGGTTGGTTTGGTCTCTCCCTTCAACTATGGTTTCTAAATTTTAATCCTCTAACTATGTCAGGTTTGGCAACTCTAGTATGGGTGATATTTCCCAATTTAACCATCCATATGACTCATCCAACTATCTTAGAAGGTTTGAGAAATTGTTAGGTTGCTTCATCAAGATTGATTCAAAAACGACTATGGAAGAAATTCACACATTCATTCACATTTTTGTTTAAGTTGACCTTAGTAAAAGTTTGTCAGATAAAATCCTCATCAAATAGGGAGATAAGGTTTATTCCAAATTGATGGATAATGAAAATATGTATTATTGTTGTAGATATTTCCAGTAGCCCAGACACCTAGAAAACATTTTCCCATTTTGACAAGGAACCTCTTTACGCCCTAAAGGTAAGAAGGAAAAATGTGGATAAAAAGATCCAAAAGGACTCATCCTAAGTCCACATGGTTCGCAGGTCAAGTAATTCTCAGAATATGAAGACTCCTGATGCCAACATTGTTCTTGCAAACCTAACTCAGACTCATGATATTCCATCTCAACCATCAGGGGAGAAAGTTCAACCCTTAATTATTAGAACACAAAATTCAGCCATAAATTTGGTATTTGCAAAGAGTGGGAAAAAACATACCCACAAGTCATACCATTCATATAGTGATAAAGAACTAACAAAAATGTCGAAGCACTTGACAATGGAAACATCTCCAGGAAAGGAGGTGATTGTCTTAGACAATTCCACAAGTTGGATAAACGTTCAAAAGAGGAAAGGAAAAAATGACAAGCCAATGTATAATCTTGAGGTCTAAGTCCATGATATAAAAATGTAATGTTGTGTAGCATGATTAGGGGAAGATTGATGCACTTTGATGTGATGTAATTCATTTGTGATGGATCAATAGAATTGATAAACTTACAAAAAAATAGTTAATTTATTGTTTGTAATTATTGGGTTGTTTTTTCAAGCCTTTTTCTGGTCAAGTTGGTTCAAAATCATGTACATATTTTTAAAACCCATAAGTTTAAGTTGTTTAATTTTAAAATATCGGTTGCCTCAATGGTTTTTTAGGGTATTGAATCCATTTGTGCATTATGTTGTGGCTATAATTAGCCTCCTAGAGATAGCCCCCATGTTGGAGGAAAGACTAGTGCCTAGGAAATCCTAGATGAGTGCTTGTAGGTTTGCAAGGGTTGTCACACACACTCAGTATTCAATATGTTACAAAAAAGAGATGATTCAAAAACCTCCTCCAGAGGAAACATATAACAATCTGATGAAAAATTAACTCACATAATCATTAATGCAAATCTACAATGACCTTCCTCACCTAGGTCTGCAACTTAATAAGTCATTGTAGTATATGTGACAAAAGAGTTAAACAAGAAGGAAATTCAATACACAGGACTTATCTCTAAGAAACCTATTCCAAAAAAAACAAAGTGAAACAAATTAAGTAGATATGGAGGATGATATGCAAAAGATACATAGTGTGCACTTTAAGGATATTCCATGTACTTACATGTGTTATACATCAATATTTGACTTCAATGAATCCATATGTTCATGAGAAAAACATCCAACAACTAGTTATGATATAATATGAGTGGAAAATGGAACAAATATTTAAAGTAACATAGCAAGAACACATGCTATAAACTCAGGTGAGCCGGAATCGCCAAAAACTTGTATTAATCTTCAACAAAGCAATAATCCATCAACAATGCACAACGCTTCTCTATTGGAAAGAAAAAAAAACAAAATTTCTGAACGTTCTTAAAATATCATTTAACTCTCTTTATAGGGCATATGAAGGAGAACCCGTTACAAAAAATATTATTTCTTGATTTTATTATAGAGAGTCATCATGTCAAAATTAAGTGTGATTTATGGCACAACTGTTTGTAACAGAAAATGTATCTGACTGAGAAATAAAATATTTACATAGAAGTAAAAATAAAAGTGGCATGATTGACACAATTTATAATATATTTAGTTTTTTTTGGCAAGAGGTGGAGGCTGCATCGTGGTGTCGGTGAACTGGAGCACATGCATATCAATGAATTGTTGACATCTTTGCCATAATATTAGATCTAGGTGAGGAGACTCGAATAAAAATTGAAATCAGATCTTCAGATATGTTAAGTCTGAATAGTCTAGATTAGCTTTGAATAACATTTTTACCAACATAAGTAACTAGAAGTCCTCTAGAGTGGCAGTCTTCTCGTGGGAGGAGTATACTCCGTTTTTTACCTCTACCTCGTTGTTTGTATTGATCCCAAGGGTTTAGCTCACCCAATTACCAATAGCGAGGAAATCCTTCCCTTATCAATGTTTTAAATTCCTCATTGAAAGCAGATACATTCCTTGCCACTACCCCCAAACATTCTTCAACTTTGTCTCCGGATTCCTCCTTTCGGATCATCTTAGTGATCTCCATGATGACACCCACTTTGTTTATTACATCAATAGGCTTTAGTTCAC
This sequence comes from Pinus taeda, assembly GCA_000404065.3. Lineage (NCBI taxonomy): Eukaryota > Viridiplantae > Streptophyta > Pinopsida > Pinales > Pinaceae > Pinus > Pinus taeda. The sequence goes on from APFE031146552.1 coordinate 275,691, forward strand.
AGAGTGGCCTCTCATTTACAAACCCGATGAACCTTTGAGCAACCCAGGAATTATTTATTCCATCCTCCTTATTTGATAGGATGAAGTAGTCAAAGTATTTAACCACAATTTTCTGCTCATGCATCGTGGTTATGAATTCCTAGTTCATCCCCATTTCTTTAATGATTTCATCCCACACTAGTTTTTTAGCCTGCAACAATGACATCTTCACTTTCAACTTACTCTTTAGCTCTAAGATCTCTTGTTTAGCTTCGTATATGTCCTTGCTGAGGATCTTAGAATTAGTCATGTTGAACTCTACTTGTTTCTCCTTTTGGGCCAATATTTTTTCGGCAACCTCTAGATCTCTTTGCACTCTTTTCAGTCCCCCCTTTGAAAGTTGTAGTTTAGTAAGGGTATTGGTAAGTTGTTCAGTATGGTTTTGGGGATCCTTGGAAATGACGACTACACATATATGTGATTCAATATTCTACTGCAACTCAACTATCTATTGCTTGAGGGCTACAACCTCATTGTTCTTGTCAATGATCTCATTGGATGTGATCTATTTTTCTGCTTCTACCTACACTAGCTCCTTGGATTGGACATGCATCACTGCCTGGAATATTTAGCTTATGCCTTAGCTCCTGAATCTATGTTTAGGAACTCTTGAACAGAGCCGCAAAAGGTTACCTGTCCTTAGGATTCACCCCAAGCTTTACCACCAGCTTGTTGAAACTTTCATTTTGTATGTGAAGCGAATGAGAGTTGGATTTCTCTTGCTTCAACCTATTTGTAGCTTTCTGCAATAGTGTTTCTGCCTTAATAATGGTCAAGGCATTCCTATTTATCTCACTGTATAACATTTCCCAAACCTGCCTATGGAAATTGATTTTTTCTGGGAGGGGAACACTTCCCAAATCGAAAGACACATCCAGGGTTTTGAATTGTGAACCTAAAGGTAAGGATTGGGCTCGAGGATGCTACAAGGATAATTTCATTTGGTTCCTTTACAAATCCATTTCATCCAACAACCTGGTGTGATATGGGGCTTAATGAGATGCCATTTGCTGCTCCATCTCCTCCCTCACTTACTTATTTCTTTCTTCAATGACATTTCCAATAGGCCAACTTGATCCTGTGAGTGATGTACTAGATGATGTACCTAAAACAAATACCTGTGAAGAAGATGAGGTAGTGGACTACGACAAATCTTCTAATGAGACATGAAAACCTGGCTGACATGGACTTGTCTCCATTATCTTAGTTTCCAATTCTTCTTCCTTTGTTTTTCGAGTCTTATGCTTTTTAGATGAGGGTGCATCTACCATCTCGGTATCTCCAATCTGGCCCATTGAACTCTTTTGTGCTTTTTCTTTAGGTGTTGGAGTCTCAATCTCCATCTCTGTATAAAGAGGCCATGATTCAATGTTCATTTTCCATTCCACCTCAAGTTTAGACTCATGTAAATAAGTCGAAACCTTTATATTTTATCTCCTTTGAGCAATGACACCATGAGGGTCATAGTGCCAGACCTCTCCTAGGCCAAATTTCATCTCTTCGAGCAAGGCCTCAACTGCCTTGAAGGTTTTATTGGAGTTAACAACAAAAGGCCCCATAGGCATTCCCATTTTGAATAGATGTCCCTTCTATGCAGAGACAAAATGAAGTTAATTTATATATAGAATATTCCTAATGAATTATAAATAAAATATCCTCATATGCATGAAAACAGGTAGGTGGTAGGGGGGAAGCTGACACCCATAAATTATAATCATTGTAGGGTCTTCAAACAAATACCATCCCCCTATCTTGGTGTCCTTGCTGAGTTGGAGGATTTCTTTCTGTTGCGAGAGAACTTTGGGAGGAGACACACCATGAATGATCCTATAAGGAATGGCCATATAGGTGGAGATGAATTGTGAATAGTTATGAGAGGCTAGTATTTTCTAACAACAACATCCCAATCAAAGATTGAGTTTCTCTTCTTGTCCCTAGAGACCAAGTTCAGGCCCATACATTCAAATTCCTCATCATGAGAGTACACAAAAAGATAAAACAACAAGGATTAGTATCTGGATTATGAAGTGGTGGAGAAGTGGTGTATTTGGAATCAGATGGCTTCAGACAAGTAATCTTGAATTTTAAGCACACAACCAAGCTGCATCATTTTCTTAAGGAAGCCTAAGGTGGCTTTATTGTCTATGTTAACATCCTCTTCTCCTAGCAGGTGAGTAATGATGGACAAGATAGGCCAGACAAGATCTGCATATAGGGTAATGGGAAAGTTGTCAACAACAGGAAAGGCTTCTAGCCTAGGAGCTAGGATCATTTGCAAGAAGGGATGTCGCTCAGTGGTTGGGAGAGTAGAATAAAATACATTGGGGTGGCATCAGTGAACTATAAAAGGTCAGGGGGAGAAGGTTACACCAATGCTATTTGAATTAGCTCTGGGGTAATTTTTAGGATTCTAACCCCTTGGGAGGAAACGGAGTAATTATTGTTTTTGATATAGGCTACTTCCAGCCAGGAGACAAACTCTGGGAAGTAATGCACAAAGGGTGAAATATAGTAGTACAACCTTTAGTAAATGACTCAAAAAGGGTCCTCCCCCCAACATAGTTTCCAAACAGGTCAAATCGAAGGTTGACCAGGTTGTAGGAGCAGATCAGGTCTACAATTTGTGCTTCCAGGTCCATGAGGGGGTCAAGGCTTGACAAAGTCTCGGGCTCACAGGTTTCTAGAGCCCTTGTGATGTTTGAGGGCTTCGAGGCTATAATTTTCTTATTTAAATTGCCAACCTACGAAAATCACAGAATATAGGTGAGCAAGTTACCTAGTCGTCATAGAGGAGGTTGAAAATGACACTGGGATGAGATGTTGGGACTATGAGGTGTGAAAACAACGTTCTTTGTAGGTTACAGGTGGGAGGAGCACTGAGAATGTAGGTTTTAACCCCGTACGGAAATTAACTGCATACGAATTCTAAAACATAGAAAATAAACAATGCGAGAGCATAACACATAAAACACATATACACAGAGATTTTCCCCTGGATCCCAAAACCGGGACTACCAACTTGATTTTCATTATGTAACTTTCAATGTTATAATAGATATTTATACATGTCGAAGCATCTAATACCATGGACTGAAAACCATCACGTCCAAAACCATGGACCAAAAGCGATCGCATCCAAAAACAAGTGCGAAAATCATGCAGAAAACCATAGGTGGGTCCGCCCAACCTAACATAGGTTCCAAAACAAAACTTTTCTGGGGCGCTGCCCCGAACCCCATAGAGTGGGGTTACTTGCACCCCTCAAACCCCCTGCAACCCCCCCACTATGCAATCGGTGCAACGAAGGGGGGAATCTACCCCCCCTCTAAGCCCCCGGTTAACTACGTGGGCGAGCCATGGAAAGAATATAACACAACCCAACATTCTCCCACGTGTTGTTTTCTTTCCATAGGGGGCCACAAGAGAGCTTAGTCATTTATCCAACCCTGCAATGGCCATTGTTTCTCTACACCAAGAGAACTTCTCAGAGCTCACACATTTTGTCAATGCATCTGTAGTATTCTTCAAAGTGTCCACCTTACCAGCAACACCTTTTTGTCTTCTATCATGTCCCTCACAAAGTGATACTGAACATCAATGTTCTTTGTCTTTGAATGATATGTAGGGTTCTTTGCCAAGAAAATTGCAGTTTGGCGGTCACAGTCTATCCTTATAGCTCCCTGTACTAACCCCATACTTGAACACAATATCTGCAACCAAATTGCTTCCTTGCTTGCATGAGTGGCTGCCATGTATTCTGCCTCTGTAGTTGATAGTGC
>APFE031146552.1:296538-334054 GCA_000404065.3 Pinus taeda
ATAGCACAAAACAATGCTTCCACATCCTCATCCTTTCTTGAGAGTGCATCTGCAACAAAATTTTGCTTCAATTTTCTATAGATGATGTCAAAGTCATAACCAACATATTTGTGACACATTTTTTCTGTTCTTCTAAAGATAATAGTGGTTCTAAGAAGTATTTAAGACTATCATGATCCATTTTTACCTTGAAGAGTCTTTCCATTCGGTAAGGTCGACATTTTTTAAGTGCATGTAGTATTGCCAACATTTCCTTCTCATAAATAGCTTGCTTGAGATGTAGCAGTAAAAATACCCAATCACCTACATCAAAACATTTTTCACTACGATGTTTATCTACCTGTTGTTTCATTCGATTTTGCACCAAAGTGGCGTTATCCTTTAAAAGTTGGAGAACTTATTGTTGATGCCTGATGTGATCTTTCACTGCTTCAACCTTTTTCTTCTTGATATGTGTTTCTATCTTTAGAGTTTGAGGAGTGGTAATTTCCTTCAATCCTTTACAAGATATGGTCGGATTCATTTCTTGATGCTCGATGTGATCTTTCATTTCTTGAACATTTTTCTTCTTGATATGCCCTTCTATCTTGATAGTTTGAGGAGTGGTAATTCCAACCAATGAACTACAATATATGGTTGGATTAATTTCTTCTTTCTTGATATGATATTTCACTTCTTGCACCTTTTTCTTCTTAATATGTCTTTCTATCTTGAGAGATTGAGGAGTGGTAATTCTTGCCAATTCTTTACAAGATATGGTCTGATTCATTTTTTCTTTATCTAGGGTTGGGTCCTGGCATATATCCTTTTCTTTTGATGTTTCTTGATCCTTTTCTTTCTCCTCTTCATACTCTATGTAAAATAATTTCTTCTCAGCACACTTATGACCTTTAGTGCATTTGCTATCACAATTGTAACAAATCCCTTTCTCTCTTTATTCTTCCAATTGTTGTGGTGTAACCCTTGTAGGTTGTGAAAGGCTAGGAGAAACAACACTTCCATATTTATAGTTGTGAGAGGTAGACTTCCTTGTTGCCATAATTTTACTTTCCAATATGTAACAAAGCCCTTTACATATTTCCAATTGTTGTGGTGTTGCTCTAAAGAAGGCGTTGCTCTTTGTATCCTCATAATGTTCTATCATTTCCTCCGTGAAAATTGACCACTTAACAAGTTTTTTACGAGAACAAAGCCCTTTATACCATAAAAATTGATCCGGTTCTAAATATGAAGATACAATACATACTTTTTGTAACAGTGGTACACCATATAGATCAAAATATTGCTCCATCTGACGTATCCAATTTACCAGATCCTTGCTATCAAACTTCCTCATCTTGCTTTTTCTTGATTTTAGGAGCTCAAGCTTGAAATGAATGTAACTCTGTACTTTCAGATCTTTAAGTTCTAAAAATACGACTTGTAGTATTCCTCTGTGTCCTCTTTCCAATGCCACCAGTCTGACCCCAATTGGATTCTCCAATGAAGAGTTATGCCAAATCTCCCACAGTGACCTGATTATAGACTAATTCAGTAGAGCGAACTTGTACGACGTGCCACGTGTCGCTATTTTAACCTTTGGCTATGAAAATATATATACAAGAAACTAAAGTCCGTCCTATTTCTGTACCATTTTACGAAACTTCAATCTGATGCTCAGAGAGAAAGTTATGATGATTTTCCCCAGGTCACCTGTTTTGAATGTAATTCAGGATTTTGCAAAAGGACCAAGTTCCTCGAATCATATCTCTGAAAATATAGTGCGAAACGCTCTGAAATTCGAACCCGAGATTCAGCATGATGTCTGCTCAAATGGGTTTTTTTTTAGCGTCTGAAACATCGCAGAAAAAAGTTATTGCGAAAATGCCACGATGACCTGTTTGGAGCAGTGAAAACCTAGAATCCAAAGCTCTGATACCAAATGTTATGAAACCAGCTCAAGAAAAGATAGAAAAGATAGATCAACGCCTTGGAATTCAGCCTCTTCGAGGGGGAAACCTCCTTTACATTACATAAATGAACAAATCTTCGATGATTCAAATGAAAAGACCTACTCTCTATATATAGGAGTCTAAGGGGTCATAACATAATCAGAGCCTACATAACAATAATAATGTAAGGGCACAATAATAACAATAGTGGGCTTCTATGGGGCACAATAGTAACAATATGGGCACTACATGGGTACATCAATATAATAAGTGGGTTTTACTAATAACAATAAGGGGTTACTCTAGTAGTATAGGGGCCTAAATCAGAGCTTGTGGTTTCTCGAAAATAAATAAATATATTGAAAGAAGAGAATGAATATCTTAAGAAGCTGATGCAAGATGTTGAACAAAAGAATCATGGAATTGGTGCTACAAAGGAAGAAATTTTCCTCCTAATACTCCAATTAGAAGAAGTAGAAAGAAGAGAAGGAATTTTTATTAGTCATCTTAAATAAAGATCTAAGGACTTGATCAAAATTAAATAAGAAATTAGTTCATTGAAGACCCAACTTGAAGAAGCAAGAAGAGCCAAAGAAGAACTGGAAATCCAAATGTTGAATAAAGAGGAAGATTATGAGAAATGCGAGAAAAAGTTATCTCACTAATGGTTGAGAATGGAAAGCTCAAAAAAAAATTGAACAACACACAAGTAACATAAGACTTCCTTAGTCACCATAGATCGCCATGTGATAATCAGGTCTTGGTTATACAAGTAAGGCAAGCTCCAAGTTTCCAGAGATTAAGTATGAAGAAAAACTAGAAACCATCATCCTCCAAAAGTCAACTCACAACAAGGATGAAAGTATTGATAGTCCAAGAAGATATCTTGATGCTTCCAAGGGGTCCATACAAAATACAAGAAGTAGTAAGGATCAACAAAAGATTAGATCTCCTCCAAGGCAGAACAACTTCAGGAGATCATTAAGAGAATACTACTCATCTGGGTACTTAAGGATATTCTATATTTATTGTTATTCATCCACTAATTTTGATCATAAAGCATGAGATTACAAAATGTCTTATAAGAATGATTATAAAAGTAATCATCAAAATCATAAAAGTAAGTTTGCAAGTATAAAATACTAAATACCTAATGGTTATGACAATAGGATTTACAATTCAGTTGCTCCAGTATTCTAGTTCAATATAGAATGCTATCAATATCACAATTTTGGACATATAGCAGAAGATTGTAGTAGTGGCATGAAGTGGGTTCCTAAGCAAATAAAATAACAAAAGGTATTTGAAAACCTACAAAAGTTTGGAAAAGAAAACAGGTTGAACCAGGAAATGAACTTTCCTTGAGTGCTCCAAGCACTTGTTTAGGTTGCTAACTGGTTGTATGCCTAAGGAGGGATTTATGATTCCTTAATATTTATAAATGGAGATTCTGCTTATGTAGTTTGAAAGATCTCTATGTGGATATAATGACCATATTTGAGATCCCATTCTTATTAGAGGGATGAAAATGATGTAAAAAAGAATAGAAGAAATATGTGTTTCTTATCACTTCTGCCCTAGATGATGAATCCATGTTCTTTGTTCCCACTATTTTGTACATGACATCAATGTGCCATCTTGATGTTCATATACATTGCATATCATTTGGAAATGTAAAACGAAAGGAATATGTCAGAAAGGAAGAGATGTTTCATGTCACTTTAAGTGAAAACTAGAAATGCCACTATTTTGGATTGTCTAGAACTATAATATGGATTTGACAAACATTGAAGCCAGATTTATTGGAAGATTTTATTGCACAAGAAATTACCACTCAATTTTAAATTCAATGTCTTGGGAATAATTTTCATGATTATTAATAATCTCCCCATTCATAGAGACATTTACACCTAAAAATATTCCCTTCTCATGAAGTTTCTCCTACAGTCATAGAAAAGTCTATATATGAAGAGGAAAATGATTCTTCATTACGTAATTGTCTCATAACTCATCTACACTAGAAGAAAAAATAAAGTTTGAGCTCCAATGTGTTCATAAGGAAGTAAAAGTTAACGGAAGAAGCTCTGTGTCTGCAAATTACAAGTTACTAAATTCTACTGCTCAAGAAATATCATAGGAACATGTCAAAAGATAGAGGTGTTCAATGGTTGGTATAAAGAAATTGACATCCTTTCCTATGCCATTTTCTATATCAGATGATGCAACAGAAAAGGTGAGCAACAATATAGAAGGGAAAGATGGAGTTGGCTCTGTTAGAAGGACAAGGTGTAGATGGTCATTCACATGTAAGATTTGGAAGAAATTCAAAGGGTAACCTCTGTATTCAAGTACAAAAAAATACAAACCCTTTAGATGCTTCATCGTTTCTAAAGAATGGATCGTTGTTATACAAGTTGTGGGTGATGAATGGCTTAAAATGAAAAGAAGACCAGTGTATAACTTATTGGAAAACAAATTTGTTCCCCAACCATACCTCTAAACAAATAATCACCATATTGTACAACATTATCTACAATGTATTTGTCAAGCATGGCAAAAGGATATAATATAGATACCGGAGCACATGTCAAGATGTATTTTAAATATATAGTCAAATGGATAAATAATGTTAGGGGGAGCACCCCCGTTGATGTCAAAGGGGGAGAGAATACTGAAAAGGAGAAATGGAACTTAGAGTATTGCCATCAATGACAAAAGGGAGGATTGGTGAGATGTTGTCATTGATGTCAAAGCAAGGGGCAACCAAACATGGTCAAAATCATAGGAGCTTGTATGATGCCATCATGTGCACTTGATGAAGTGGAGAGGAGGATCTACAATGTGTTGTTGTTGTTGATCCTTACAAAATGAAGGATATAAAGTAAGAAATAAGGAAAAAAATGGAATTCTAAGAACTTGGAAGGAATGAGAAAGTTGGTGCTTACAAAAAATAAATCTTTCAATTAGGTTGAGAAATGTATGGCAACAGTCACATTATCACAATTATCAACTTTTGGACACCGTAAATGGAGAACCTAAGTTCATAGTAGTGAATACCAACAACCCAAAATTAAGGAATGAGTAATTATCACATAAATCTATGTGTATGGATTGAACATTGGGAGAAATTGTTCTTAAAATTGAAATGGGTGCACCACTAATATGGTCAACCTACCAATCACACTTTTTTTATTGCACTGAATACAACTGCCTCTAATGATCCGTCATGATTCATTATGGTGTTGAACGTTAACAGAGGTATTTAAGAACATAGTTAAATGGGACAAAAGGGGGAGGTAGAGTTTCATGGGAAAATATTAATGATTGATTTATATTTGAAAGCCATTCACATCATAAAATATTTACAGAATGCATGTGGAATAATATTCTATTAAAGGAAATCTAAAACTTTATCATAAAAATGGTAATTACATAAATATAACATGAACTAGAACCATAATTCAACCTAGTATTAAACAAAAATAAAAATCACAAAGTCAGCCCTACCTCTTGACCTTCACATCAGTTGGTATATATGGCTCATTTGAAGAGAATCAACTTTTGTAATAGTAATAAAACTTTTGGAGACAAGTAGAATATTCAAATATGTGTAGAGAAGCAAGAAAAAGGTTCATACCTCGTGAATCTAAGAGTTAAGAAGCAAGGAGTATTTTAGTTGTTTTGAGGAACATATTTTGGTTTTTATGAAGCAAACCTTGATCTATTTCTGCCCTGAAGTTTGGACCTACCATATGATATTTTGGGTGTCCATCTACCACAAAATTCTCCCTTGTTGTGTCAGAGGATTCAACCTTGGTCCAACCTTGTTTTGGCCATGAAATCGACCCTATTTTAGCCATATATTAATCCCTACTTTGGCACAAAATTCAGCCTTGGTTCAGACCTACATAATCAAAAAATTCAACCTCTATGTAGGCTCAGATTGGTTCTTAATCATCTTACATTTTCAGCCTTGTGGGAGCCTCTTTTGAGGAGACATTGGAAGTGTTGAATTAGACCTTGAAGTCCATATATAAAATTTCCTTCAAGAATCCCTTGAAACCATTTTTAAGAAGCCTTTTGAAGATGTCCTGAAGCAACCCTTGATGCCATTTTGGAGCAACATTTGGAGCCATTCTGAAGCAGCAATTCGAAGCTATCCTAGAGAGAAATTTTGAATCAATTTATAGCACTATTGGAGGCCCTTTATAGCACAAATCTAAGAGCATTGATGACATAAAAAGACATATCTGAAGCAAGCCTAAACAAGTAGAAGAGTTTGAATATTAGCTACTTATGGAGATAAGGGTCATGTTGAGAAAAGTGAATTAAGGATAGTTGAAGACAAGGCAAGTATAGGTCAAGTGGATGTCATAAGAGTTGGGAGTGAAAACTTGAAGATCACATGGTGAAGTGACAATCAATTTAGATAAAAGGAATTGTTAAAGACTAGAAGTAATTGATCCATAGTATAACTTAGGGTTGGGTTGGTGCCTATGAAGTTTTGTTGAGTTGGTGGTTAGTTGAGGAGGTTCGAGCCTATAAAGTTTCTGAGTTAGTGTTTAGATATGAGATTGGTGTCTCCTGTGGGTTGGTGCCCATGAATTCACTGATTTGATGCTTAGTAACTAGAGTGGTGTCTCAATTGGAGCTAATAAACTTGTTTGTACATTTTATATTATAAAAGTTTTTCTCTAGGTATAAATATTTTATGTTCATGTGTTAGTATTTAAATGATTAATGTAGTGAATTGTAAATTAAAATTTTATTAATAAACAAAGTACTAATTCACCCCCTCTTAGTATTTCGAACAGCAAATGAAGTAAAAAATCCATCCTAATCAATGTAGAGAGAAGCATTCCATTTATCCAAAGAACATTTTCAAGAATTAGACCAAAAATTGAAACCAATTAGCTATAGCCTATTTACTATCTTGGAGAAAATAGATAAAGGAAATTAGGGCTCTTAATTTGGAATTATCCCCTATATGACATATACTTAGTTCTTAATATAGATCTCTTAAGGCCTTTTTAAGGCATCAATGTTAGAGGGAGAAAATATTTCGATGTTATCTATAATTAATCCCATATCATCCAGAAGCACTTAAAATAGATCCTCGAAGGCTAGATACAAAAAATTGAGGAAGAAATCAAGGAACTTGAGTTATAAAGGATTATTAAGTAGGGAAAATCATCTCAAAAGGAAAAATGGTATATTTGGAAACTAGTATAACATATGTTTTTGAAATTAAAGATAGTTTATGATGGACATCTACATCTAAGGGGAGATTCATGTTTCATTGCAAATTAAGAAATAATAAACAACAATTTTTTTCGAGGGATCTAGCCTTAGGAAAGTCTTCAAATAACCTATTATGATTAAGTCACTAATGGGAAATGATTTAGGTACAACAAATAAAGGGAACTATGTAAACATTACCTTCTTAGCCCCAAGAAATAAAACGCAAAGATTCTAAATACTCACAATTGGACTCTATAGGTTTCCTCCATGTTTGTACTCATTTATTATTAGAAAGAATGATGCGGCTTAAGATGTGAGGCACACCAAAGCCTAAGAAGGTAGTTAGGTTTCATTGGAAGACCCAAAAAAAAATGATGTACTTTAGATGGGATGCACAACAAGGTTAAACCATATAACTCATTTGTTTAGAAATAATGATGCGGCTTGAGATGTGAGGCACACCAAAGCCTCAGAAGGTAGTTATGTTTCATTGGAAGACCTAACAAAAAATGCTACTTTAGATGGATGCACAAAAAGGTTAAACCATATAACTCATTTGTTTACTAACGTAATTAAAAATTCCAAATTAATGAAATTTGGACTAATTTCAATCTAGGCTCTTTTGAAGATAAGCTAAAATTTATGTTTTAAAAGTGCAAAATTGAGATTTTTAATGTAAAAAAATAGATTTCAATTGTGCTAATCATATTCCTAATTGCAAATTTGGTTATGATATTTTTATTTTGAAATCTTATTATAGTCTTAGACTATTTGAATCCATTTGGTTATGATATTTTCATTTTGAAACCTTCTTATAGTCTTACACTATTTGAATCCATTTCGTAATTTTAGAATTTGATAATGGAACATTCTAGATTTTGTAATTTGAAACTTAATGACATTTAATTTGTATCATTCTCCCGGATGCGGGTGATAGTTAACGTTTTCAGGTTGATGGGACAGAGGTCTCGTGAAGACCACGTGCCCATCATGCGCAAGGCTCAAATGGGCTGCGAAGGAGATGGTTATCCCAGGATGGTGGCTTTAATAGCCACAGGTTGGCAGGCCGAGGGCATTAAAGCTTCGGCCTCTCTTAGTTGCGCTTCCCCTCTCGGCTCTATGATGGATTTGACTACAGCTTTTATGGCGGACGACCACCGAGGTAGAGCTGGAAGCTCTATATACAGTGGCCCTATCCGCGCTCCTGGCCTCATGCATTCTGAATTCTGCGTTCCTGCCCGCCTGCAATCTGACTTCTGGGTAATCCGAGTCTAGTTCTTGGTTTAGGCAGGCTCTACCCTATTCTGTCACAGCTTGAACCTGTTTGTTCGGTTGAATTACTCCCTGAATCTCCCCGCCAGCATGGTTCGTGAGCGCCAACGATTGCTGAGCCGCAGGGGCTCCATCAGAGGGGGCACCTCACGTGGCCCCGCTGTGGAGGAATCTCGCCCTCCCTGTCATTGCCCGCATTGCCATTGCTTCTATCACTGCCCCAGCTCGGCCATCACTCATCCTTCTCGGCCTACCCAACTCCTGGAAGCCAGCTCCTTTGGCACCTCTGGTGCACCCTTATTTGGCTCGGCCATCTTCTCTTTCGATAGCCGTTTGACTAGGTCGCGTATCAACGCTCATATCTCTGTTCTGTTTATTGACAAACCAGAGGAGGAAGGAGGCACCAGCTCTCCGCCTGTTCCAACTCCCCCGCAAGAAGAGAGCCATGCGGCCAACTCGACATAGGAAGATAAGGGAAAGACAGTTGAGGCTTCGACTCCTCACAAGGACGGCAGCGAATCTCCACCTGCAGAGGCTGAGGAAGCTGCAACAACGGAGCTGGAGGAGGACTACTATAGGCCCTGCTGGATAGTGGAGGAGGAGCCGGAAGAATAGCGCGCGGCTCCAGCTCGAGAATTGATGTCCGGGTGTTGGCTCTTGGCTCTCTGGTCAGGTTTCCTCGTCCACTTGTCATTGTCTGTCTATGTGTTGTTCTGTCAAGGCTGGTTAAGCCGTCGACATGTCTTTGTGTCAATTTTTTGGGGTCAATGTGTCTTTGGGTCAATGTTTTGGGGTTCTTTTGCGTATGAGAAACTTAGCCTTCGTGGCGCTCCCCTGCGTGGGATTGATGTTTACTGTTATGGTTTTGGGTCGTCCCCTGCGAGATATTGGTGGTCGCTGTTCTGGTTTCTGGTTCTCCCTTGCATGGGAACTTTCATGGTCCTCCCCTGCGTGGGAATTTCTGAGTCTTTTTCGTAAGCATGGCCAAAGGGTTGAGCTCGTCTACCAGTATCTCTGGCGGCAGGCTCCCGCTGTAAAGCCTGACTGTAACTGTATATTCAACTTTTGTACATAATAAAATAGCCTAATTCAGAAGAAAAAAAATAAAAATAAATAAAAAATAAATAAATAAATTGTATCATTCATTCTTTTAAAAATGAGTTATATATCATCTCCAAATATATATCATTCATGGTTTCATAATTATAATTTTTTTAATAATATAAATATTATCATCATCACATAATTTTCTTAGAGTCACCCACAAAAATTACTAATATTTCAAAACATTTTCCCAAATTATTTAATAGCTCAACTATATAATTAAATTTATCAATATTGTGTTTTTCATAATGCTTAATATAATTACCACTCAAAAATATTTCAATGGAATAAAGCCAAGATATAATACATATTGGAATGATACCCATAAAAAAAATTCATCAAATAGTTTTTCTAAATGATACTAACATAAAATTTCTAAAAGTATTATAAAATTTATCACCATCATTCATTATTATAAAATTTATCACCATCATTATTATTATTTAATATTACAAAATTATGCAAAATTTTCCAAAAAAAATGCTTTGCTCCAACTTTTATCATTCATAATGAAAGTTTTAGGAAGGGTCTAAAGGATGCGGGCCATAACGAAAAAACAAAATGGTGGGGGAGGTTTTAATGGAGTTTTTATTTTCTGAAACTCATATATAAATTTCTAAAAATATTATAGAGTTTTATTAAACACAATCATTAATTTATAGAGTTAATATTATATATTCTATATATATATATATATATATATATATATATATATATATATAATATAATATAATTAATAAATATGGGTTTTTAATATTACATTAGGTAATTTAAAAAAAAAAACTTTGCTACAATTTTTAATGGAAGTTTTAACCAGGGTTTAAATGGATGTTTATTATAACAAAAAAATGTTGGGAAATTTTAATAGAGTTTTTATTTTTTGATATTCATAATGGTAACATATATGAGTGTGTATAATTTTGAGGGTTTGTTCAATTGTTCAAGTTCCTATTATTAAAGCACCTTTGCTATTTAGAGGTTATAGATTAATTCTCTTGAGGCTCTAGAGATCAACTTCGTGGTTGAGCCTATAAGAAGTGATCCCTTCAAATGGATATGCTCGATAGAAATATTATATGGATGTAATAGTCACCAATTCCCATTTCTAAAGTTCACATAGAAAAAGCAAAAAAACCAAAACCAAACATATATCAATATGTGCTTAATTAACACACCTTGGTATATACAATTATATATATATATATATATATATATATATATATATAAATACACAGTGATATATACACGTAAAATAAAAATATAATATTTATATACAATTATTTAAGACTAATTTTGAAATTTTGTTATGTGAGCAAAAATTTTTATGTATTATATTATTATTAGTTTTATGGCATATTAATACTCATAATTTTTACACGTTGGTCTATTTTTTTTTTTTAAATTATTAGTGCTTATACAACTAATAATGCACATTGGAGGCATATTGGGCTTTGCTGAGCTAAAAGGCTCATTCTTACAGCCCAATATTGAGGGTGTGTGTAAGTTTGCCCGTCCCTCTGTGCCCTTTAAAATAAAAAAAATAAAAAAATATATTCTAAATAGAAAAATAATATCAGCTATAATTAGAAAAAATCAATATGTTGTAAAGTAATTAGAAGTAAAAAAAAGTGTGAATGAGTTGTTTAAATCTTATACTTTTCAAAAATATTTCAACAAGAGATTTAAATAAACTATTTGAAGCCAGTTGAGTTGACACATATCTCTTTAAGATAAAAAATAAAAATAAATGATGCTCTAAATAGAAAAATAATGTAGAATATAGTAAAAAAAAACGAATATGTTCTTACAAAAAATATGAGTAAGATGTTTAAACCTTATATTTTTCAAAATATTTCAACCAGAGATTTAAATAAACTATTTGAAGATCTATATTGACATCAACTTCATATATATCTATATATAGAAAAGAATTATTAAAATAAAATATTCAATGTTGTACATAAAAATATTCAATGTGAGTTATCAATAAAATATTTTAAATATAATAATAATAATAAAACATTTTAATTTGTGCTATAAAGTGTATCAATGTACATGTTATACAATTTTTTTTAATGTCAATTATGTATATATTTTATATCATTTAAAAAAATTATGCATATATCATATAAAAAAAAAGGTTTTATAGTTAAAAGTTTTAATTAGTCATATATATACTTTATATAGCATTTAAAAATACAATTTAAACAATGAAAAATTACACAATGTATTTTGCACTCTAAAGAAATTTGATCCCTCCCGGCTAATGTTAGATCCGTACTTAAGATGGATCTATATTGGTTTAACTATTCTTTCTTTTCTCCAATGGAATTCTAGCTACTAATTTATTGACTATGACAAAGACGTATGTATTATATTGTAGTGTAAGGGTGGTCAATATAAATTCTCTGCCTTTAATAAATAGGGTTGCCCACTGAAATCCTACCAAAATTTCCATTATTTTCTAATCAAAATTGTTAAATTATTTTCTCTAAATAAATTAAGAGTTAATAAATAATCTATAATTAATTAAAAAAACTTAAAATTGGAATTAACTCCATTTCAATGATAATTATAAATATTCTTTACTAATATACCCCAATACCCCGAAACAGGGCAGGTAACATCAATAAAATGTATCGGGTGTAAATCTTATTTTTATTTATAATATTGAACAACATATAATTTATTAACCAAATGAAATACTAAACTTTATTTAATATATGAATGGAATATAAAGAAAAAAAACTTATTTCTCTTTATAAAAAACAAAATATTAAAAATAAAAATAAATTATATTACTATATATAACCATCAAAATTTTAAAATAAAGTAATATGGTCAGTGGAATAAGAAGGCAGAGCATGTTCTAGAACAATTTTTGATTAAGAGTTTATTTTACTTTACTTTGGATGTAAGTAAACAGGTTAATGACACAAGAGTGAGGCATTTCGTAGGAGTGAAAGCTTGCCTCAAGACTCACTCACTGCTAAAATTTTCCTTGAATAACAGTGATGAGTAGCCTATAATAACATTTGAGTTATGATAAATTTCTCCATTATTTTATGAAGAAATAAACCAAAGACTTGAAAATAAAAAACCCTCTGTTTTTATTTTTAAATTTTTTTAATTTCACACTAACTTTTACAATATTTTTTCTTACTCACTAATAAATTTATCATAGTCATTCAAACCAACATTTTTATTAATTTTAAAATCTTAATCCATAATAAACAATAACTGCCGCCTGAAAAAACGCACACTTACTGCCTAATTATATATAAATCCCCGTTTTAAATATTTATCTATCATCTTCCACCTCAATAATTCAAAGTCCAACTTGAATGCCAAATTACAACGAAATAATTGTAATTTTGTGAAGTACGCGGTACCAACTAAATAGTCACGTAATTTTGTGAATGAAATACCTGGTATCAATTCCACTTTCAGTTTTACGGACAATAAACCACCACCACTATTATCACAAAGATGATTTTTAGGGATTATAAACCACCACCATTATCATAAAAAACAATTGCAAATGTTAAATTTTAACGAAATAGTTGTTGAGTTGATACGTTTATTTTACCGTTCAGAATGAGAGTGTAAGTTTGTCTGTTTATATGTGCTTTTTTAAAATAAAAATAAATATTAAAGATTATGTTTTAAATAAAAAAATATTGTGAATTTAATTAAAAAAATGAATATATTGTAAAGTAATTAAAAGTAGGAAAAAAATGTGTGAATTAGATTTAAATTTTATACTTTTCAAAAATATTTTAACAAGAAATTTAAATAAATTATTTGAAGATCTATGTTAATTAATTCATGTCAATATCAATTTTGTATATAACAAAAATAAACAATTTTTTATAGTTAAATTTTTATTTAATCTTATATATACTCTATTTAACATTTAAAAATACAATTAAAATTAATACATTGTATTTACATTTTAAAAAAATTCCATATTAGAAAATTTAATCTTCTCTACTTATATTAATTTGTATTTAAATAAATGTATACTAATATTATACCTATTGCAACATCAATAACTATATATATTAAAAAATTATTAAATATCCAACCTGCGAGATGTGTCATTCTGGGTTACTAAGAATTGATGTGTTAATTATGTTTAAAGCACTGTTGCATATTTTAAACGTGGACTATAATATTTTAAAATGATAAATATAATTGTGCAATAGGTTTTAACAAATTTTTGCAAATAATTAATCAATAGACATCGATGCATATGACTCATAAAACGCACCATGCTTATTTTTGATGCATACACCTTTTAGTGATTTAATTAACACACCATGTTTATTTTTATTGCACACAACTTTTAGTGAGTTAATTAACTGTTGTGTTTATAATATTTTATTTAATCATCTAAATCAAATTTTTTTTATAATAATATTGTTTTTATATTTTAATTATTGTATATTAATAAATTACATTTTTATTATTGTATTGTTTTATTTAATAAATTATATTTTTATTATTTGTAATAATGTAAATTATTTATATAAATTAATTAGTGACATAATTTTTAATAATAATATTGGGTAACGTAATAAAATAAAAAACTTATTTTTATATATAATTAAGATATTTATTATTTTATAAAATGGGACAACATAAAAGTTTATAATAAGAAAATGTACGCAATATGTAATCATTATATTTAGTGGTAACAAGTTCTCATACAATTGGGACAATATATTGAGTACATTATACAAAACCTCTAATTTCACAAACAAATACTCCAAAACATACAACTAGTAACATTTAATTATATTGATTGTTATTCATCACTTGAACTGTTATCATCGCTTGAGCTATGTGCATGTCCCATTTTTTCATTGTTTGTGGGAGATATTGCATTTAGATTATTTGGCCTATTGTTTTCTTCATCGAATTGTTTTTATGTTCCACCTCTTCATTTTTTATCTATAAACATAAAAATAAAGTGTAACAAGTATATATAAATTTACATAATAGAATACAAATGATTGGATAAATAAAAAAACATACCATAGAAATGGGCATCTCATAAACAATACACATTCTTTTGAAGCCATGCTCTTTGCAATCTCTCACGCTTCACTCCATACTTTGTTTCTTACATGTTTAATATGCAATGAAAAGGAATAGATATAATTAATATAAAAATGAGGGAAGTTAAATTTTTTTGTTATATACAAATTATTCATTTGTTTCTTTTTCTAAACCATAACTGGTGAATATTTGATGAATCAAAATTGTGTCTCGAAACATAATAGCTACAACACTACAAGTTTGAAAGAGAAGGAGAGTTGCTAACTACTACACTCAGTTATGAGGACAAAATTAGGACATATTGTAGTGTATACACTGAAAATGATACTGAGAATTAAAAATAAAAATAAAAAGTTAACTAGCATGAAAAACTATGATGGAGAAGGAGCTAACTCTTGAAGTAGGGGATCAACAAGTCCAATTTTGGGGTAGCTTCATTTGAATCTGGGATTGTAGGGGTCAATTAAAAGAGTGAAATAAAAAATAAGGATAACTAATAATCATGAGCCTTAACACTAGAATTTCTCAATATCGTTGTGTAAGATTCCAATTTCATCCTCAACATGTTGGCATTATTGCCTATGGTCAATAAGGATCTCCATCACTAAATCGATCTGCGTGGAGAATCATTGATTATTAAGTTGAAAATGAAGGATACTTACTTAGATGTTTACTGCTTCACAAACTGGGAGGGTTGAATCTTTCCACCACTACGCTTCCATCATTGCAACTAATTAAAGACAATAAACCTTAAACTAAACAATCCATTCATGGAACTCTTCAATAAATGTCCTAGGAGCCATAATGGAGTTTCAAATCAGATTTAATCTCACAAGATGAGCTAACTGATATATCCATGATAAAAAATCATATTCAAAATCATACATTATCTTGAATGCCAAAATGTGGGGTTAGGGAGTGTTGGCCCAAAAGTCACAGAGAGGGGGGATGAATGAATATGAGGTCAATTTCATAATTTAACAATCTTAATTAACCATTAATTCATCTAGCATTGATTATAAACATTAGTTATCACAATACTTCATCACATAAGAAAAATAAATAGAAACAACACAATAAAGTATCACATCACAAGGAGACACATTTTTTTTTAGGTGGAAACCCAAATGGGAGAAAACCACCAACTCTTCTTCTACTCAATTTTCAAATTTTCTACATCAATTTACAGGTCCCAACCTGTGGGAGTCAACTACCTCCAAAATATGCAAGCCACTGCTTGTGGTAGGATATAAGTTGATTGAGGCTCCAACCTCAAAGATGCAAGAATTTCTCATTGTAGGATAGAACTTGATTGAGGCTCCAACCTCAAGATTTAGTAGGATCCAACTTGCTCTAGGCTCCAACTTTCTCTGGGCTCCAACTTGATTGAGGCCCCAACCTCAACAGATGAGTAGGCTTCAACCCGCTTTAAGATCCAACTTGATTGAGGCTCCAACCTCAACAAATGAGTAGGATCCAACTTGCTCTAGGTTGCAAACTCCTTTCTTTGCTTCCTTGTGGATCTCTATTTCATCACATTTTCAAATTGGATCCATAAACGTAATATATCGTTGAATCATCATATAAATAACCTATCACAAATTGCAAAGCTAACCTACACATTCTTCTACTTCCATAAACATTGTCATTGTACCAATCACTATCTCTTCCATGCAACCTACAACCACTATACTATCTTGCAACTTGTAACTACTACCATACAACCTGCAACCAATGTATGGACTATCACAAAATTCATGTCAGTCTCTACTACTAGCTATTATATTGTTGCCCTAAAACTCTGCTCCAACTAGAACTATAATCTAGTCACTCAAACACTTCCTCAAAACTTGTTATCTTCATGTGTCCAACATTCTCATAGACCTTCCAAACATACACAAGAGGTTTTGGTCATCAATCATATGTCAAAAAAATGTCAAAGTTGTCTAGCTGCATTCGTCTTTGAACTCTAATCACCCAACATCTCCCAAAAAACTAATTGCACAAAAAATGACTCAAAACCCCACAAGAATGTAATAAACCATTTATCAAATTAATTGTTCGACATAAATACACTTCCCATGCACATCCTACAATTTGACAAGAAACCGACACTAGTTCTACAAAATGACCACTAGATTCTAACACAGGTCATGAGAAGTTGCTAATAGTGTGACAAAAAAGGGTGGATACATTAAAAATTAACCAACTTTTTTGCACCATAGGGAAAACTCTTGATGACACACACTATACCAATGAATTACCAATTGCGCTCTCAGTGTGCCTTCACACAATGGGAAATCCTTGTGTGATTATAGTGAAGTCACTATATTCAATAAAATATGTTGAATCTCCAAAACTCTATGTGTCCATGTGATTACACATCTTTCGTTCTCAAGCCTCTATGTTGACTCTCCAAGCTCATGTTAGATCTCAAGTCTATGGTGGTGTTCTTGTTTTGATATGTTCATGTCTTTAGTGATCACACTGGCATACAAAACCTTGGCCTCATGAATCATAATGATATGCAACAAAACATTTCTTCATGGTGATATATCCATGGTGTCTATAGTCCTCCACCTCAGGGGCCATGATGACATATGTTACATAACCTTTTTCCTCAGGATCACAATGAGGTACCCTGCTCAACCTATGCCATAGGGGTTAGATTGATATACGTTGCTTCAACGTTTGCTTCAGAGTAACAATGATACATAATGCTTCAACCTTCACCACAGGGATCATGATGATATATTGTGCTTCGACCTTCACCTTAGAGTTCACGATGATATATAATTCTTTCACCATAGGAATCATGATGATATACAATACTTCGATCTTCCCACAGGGATCATGATGATATACAATGATTTGTCCTTTCCATAAGTATAAAAATGATACACAGAGCTTCAACCTTCCCAAAGGGATCATGATTCTATACAATGCTTCAGCCTTCCGACAGGGATCACAATGATACATGTTTCTCGACCTTCACAAGAGTCACGTTGATATACATTGTTCGACTTTCACACGGATCATAATGATATAAATTGCTCAGCCTTCAAATGCATGTATCACTCAACCTCCACTATAGGATTCATGCTTCTTTCAATATATAAGAGGCAATGTTGAAATTCATGTATCACTCAACCTCCACTATAGGATTCATGCTTCTTTCAATATATAAGAGGCAATGTTGAGGAGATTACTGTCCATTGCCAAAAATGGTTGGTTGGCCATCATCTGTCAGGATTAAACCAAACTAAGAATTTTGTCCCACATATGAATCAACCCGGAGGAAGCAAAAAATAGCTTTAATCCAACCGCAAAACATTCACTCCAAACCACAGACAATATGATATATCGATTTTCCAAAATTTTTGTCTTAACAAACCATATGTGATGCCCTATTTATGGTGTTCGAGCCATGGAGGACTAAGTTCTAGTTTCTTTCCAAATAATTTAATAGGAGTTTTAATAATAATAAAAAAGGTTAGGGCCAACATGTATTGATATTTAATTGGGCGTAAGGGTCAGGTTAAACCCAGTGTTGTTTCCCTTTCATCTATTTGTTGATATGCAGACAATACTATTGAATATATTGGAATTTGCACATTGTTTAATGGAGTTAACGGTTGTTCTACTTTCATCCTCGTGACTGTTAATATGCTGAGTTAACAATGAATCTGCTCCAAACTTGCATGACATTTTATAAATTGATTTTTTGGGTTTGGACATAAAGTTCTGCCTTCTATTTTTTTGCCCCAACTAATACTGATTTTCAACAAGACATAACTTCTTATCCAAGAGGAGTTTTTCTAAGCAGAATATACCATTGGAAAAGTATTTATGAGCACTAAAAATCCATGCTATTTTTAAGATAATTCGAGCATCTTAAATTTCCCAAAAAATCAAATAACTTCAAGCATCCATATCCTCATGTGATGAGACCTTACAAAAGGTCAAGTGTCATACTACTTCACTAAAAAACTTGTTGCTTCTTTGATCACCAAGGATGGTACTGCTACTACAGTTGTCCATATATATCTTTTGACATCAATGACATCTTTCTTTCATTAATGACATCACTTTGTGCAACAAGGAGATTCATTTGAAACCATGATTATTCTACTAAGGAATCTACACTAATTCATGGCACATTTAGCTAAGATGTGACTGAAAGATGTTTCAAATGATGTGAACATGAGTTGATAGAGAGCAAAAAAATCATGGAATGGGTTGAAAACTTCTATTGCCACTAATTTATAATGTTGCTTCCTTGTGGGTGGAATTATTTGTTAACAAGTTTGTTGCCATGTTATTATGCCTTAACACATGATAAGATGAGATATCTAAAACATGAACCAAGACTCCACCTGATTATTTTGGAGATTGAGTTAAGTTTGGGATATTTTGAAGAGGTTCCATGATGTAAATACCTAACAATGATTTTGAAGTCCCACACAACCAATAATATGCTAAGATAAAATGTTAACGTTATTGAAATTCCCTTAAGGAGAGTATAATTTTCCACCTAATTGTTTGTATATCTTCCCAAACTCCATGAGTAAGATAGTCCTTCCTATTCTCTAGGGAAGATTAACACCTCCTCACACTTTCCATTCTTGGATTTCCTCTAGGAGCTCCATGAAATAAAAATATAGGAATCATGAGACTTGAACCATGCTTGAAATTCCTCCTATGAAGATCAAAGTTTCCAATTGAACCTATGTGGAGAATTCCCTATAACTTGAGGTTGTAGAATGAATTAGGAAAAATAAACCTCTTCCTACATGTCGAAGCTTTTAGGTCTAGATAATTTGAGATTCCTAGTGAGAATATGCTCAACTAGAATCATTTTTTATTTATTTGTAACTATTTCTCTCTAAGATTTAATTCCTTGAAAAATGGATATGTTAGGGCTAACCACACCTTCCAACAAATGCATCTAGGAAAGGCTTAACAAATAATTTTGAATAGAGGTTTACTATTAAAGGAACCTTGTTAATAACAATCCCAAGAGTCAAAAGGATGAAGTACACGGGAAGGTCATTAGAGGCATCAATCTGATTCTTGAAGAGTTGCAGTGCACACTTGATTCATGAACATACATGCTAGAAACAAATGGGTGGTTGACTCACTACTCTCAAGGAAAAACACACATTTAGAGGGGACCCCATGAATAACTTGTTTAGCTAAGTTTTTAGTATTTAATATCTTCTTATGGGCCAACATTCAAAAAAACATTTTAACTTTAAAAATACCATCAACATGCCATATTTGTGTCAACACCCTTGAATTCTTGGAGAGGACCTTCTGGATACAACAACACTTCATTACCATGCCAAAGAAAGTAGCCCGACCCACTCGAAACGCATGAATTTACATCATCAATGTGACTTGAAGCACAACCTAAAGATAATTGCACAAGAGGAAAGAAACAGGTTGGAGAGGGGGGAGGGATTGGCCCAAAGTCCCACACATTCCAATCCCCACTTCAAGTCCAACTTGAGATATCAAATAAGATTATTTTTCCATATATATCCAACCATTCTTAGGGAGGGGAAAAAGTAGGGATATTTCTTAAAGGAGGTTGACCCATGATGTTCCGATTCCATGTGTTTATTTTCATTCCACTCCTTAGGAACCATGTAACATGAAACTTTATGAGAGGAATGGAAACTTCAATTTTGGGAGACCCTCTTATAATATTAGAGATCATCCAAACACCTTCATCTTTCTCCTTCAAGGTATTTCATATGCAAAATTTTCTTCCACCACTCATTTTTCCCTGAGATAATAAGCCAAAGAAGCTTGGCACCCAAAGAAAGATGCTCTTTTACTACAAGACTACCATGCCATTTCGACATATTGACCACTACCTAGTTTACCAAATGAAGCATTTTTGAGTTAGACTTACCCCCTTTCCATAAAAATTTATGAAGCTCTCATGTTATAGTTGATATGATGCCTATAGAGGATAAAAGAGTAGGAACTTGATAGAGGGGAAAATTTGAGAGGTTGGATTAAAAAAACACTTTCTTACTAGGTTCAACCATTGGTCCCCCAATTGGGATAACTTGGCTTTAAACTTAGAGAGGGTAGATTCCAATATGGATGTGAAAATGACTAAAGGAAAATTAAAATGCATAAGTAACTAAAGGATCACCTTCCTGAATTAATAATTGAAGGATATACTAGAGAGCGAAAAGGGAGGCTTGGCTTACATTCCATGGAAATATAAAACCTTTCTATTTATTGATTAAACCTCCATATGCATGAACAAAAAAATGCAGAACTGATTGGAAGTGGGAAACTATGATAGTTGAAGCACCACTGATCAAAAAAGTGTTTGCTTCATGGGTGGGAGAGCAAAGACATAGTCTCGCGAACACGAGATGGGCCCTCGCGACGACTCTGACTCCGAGTGCGTTCAGGAGAAAATGGTTGGGATGGTTGGACGATCCTGGTGGGGTGCAGGAACCACCTTCGGCCTAATATGGGAAGTAGGCGGCCCGTATCCCACTCACATTAGCACTCCATCCCAGCGGCCATCACGTGGTCAGATTAGTTGGATTACCTCACTTTTCCGTAGGTTTTATATTCACTTATGCCAGCTTTTCTAAATTGCCTCTACATCAGGTAAATTTGGTTAATTCTTCTTCACCAATTTCTCTGTGGGGTATTGTCGTTGTATCAATGACAATACCCCATAGAGAAAAAGTAGTCAACATAATATTACTCCATCTAAAATCTGATCTATATTTTGATTCTTGGTAGGTAATAGTACCGACTGATCCTACCTTCACTGCTACCTGCTTTACCACTGTCTGTAGATCCTATCTGTAGAAGCGAAAGAACGAGCTACAACCCTTCTTTACATATACGACTAATCAATCTCTTTTCTTGGCCTTGGCCATGTCTTTACTCTAAACCATGTCCCTCATGTTAGCAAATTGGGTATGATTCAACATTTTCACTCTTACAAATATTATGTCAAGCAATTGTTCTTCTGTTCTTTCAAAATACAATTTTCAGTTCAAGGAATCCACCAATAGGATATATAGGAAATGGGAAGGAGGGAATCCTTGTCTTAGTCCTTATTAAGCTTTGAAATAAAAAACCAACCTCCGATTAACTAGAGGGGAAATCCATGGACTGTCTAATCACAAAAATCTAGTTTATAAACTCGCTACTGAAGCCAAACTATAAAGAAGTGCATAAAGAAAGCTATGGCATACGTGGTCAATTACATTTGTGTTGTAGTAGCATAAACCCAAGTCCATCATTTTGCGTAGACTTAGAAGGGTATTAGATTCTCCACATGGGAGTGAAATCCCTTGGTTGTAATTTTGTATTAAATTAGGAAATTTTCATGCTAAGGAAAGTGCCCTAGTTATAGAAGGAATCTAAGTTAAAGTTTTGGTGAGATGGATTTCTTACACATGTAGCACATAGCTAAAGAGCCAACCATTTGGACTGATATATTTTGTGAAGAGGGACAATTGTAGAACAACCCCATATTGTAGTATATATTTTAATTTGTAAATATAGTGGAGGATATAGGGAATATGATAGAATGAGAATGAATAAAAACAATTGAGAGAGGAAAATGATCAGGTGTGGTTTTAGAGTAAGAGAGTGCCATTTTGTTATGTAAATCTAGCCATATTGTTCAGATCTCATTTTTAATGGAAAATATATGAATTATCATCTAACTATGTTTTAATCTCTATGTCGGTGTCTATTATGTCTTCATAATATTGGTTGGAGAAAATCCCATTAAGGATCATTAAATGGTGGAACAAATGTGTGGAAGTTGCATGTTGGGACAAGTGCAAGACTGTGGATATAAACAATTGATCCCCACAGTCAAGGTGTGTGTAAAGTTCCTTGAGGTTATGTATATGCATATGTGAGCCAAGTGTGGTAGGTCCAAAGTAGTGAAGGACCCGAGTGAGTGAAAGAGGGGATTCTAGTCAAAATTTTATGGACAATCCAAAGGTTGGCTATTGATACAGTGTGAAGACCCAACAAAGAGTCACTAGACCAAGAAAGGGATCTTTGGTCCATTGAGAATGAGTTAACAAGGGTGTAAAACCTTTACCGTCGAGCAACCTATTGTCTACATCCATTGGAAAGTTTGAAGTCTATAGATAACCAAGAGTGGCAGGAAGTCTCATCAATAGAAGACCCTAAAAAAAGGAATAAACCTCTGGAAACTACAACCACTTCCATGACCGTTAGTAGAATGCTAAGGAAAATACAAGAGGTGGGGTGGTGAGCGCTAGGCACTCTCGTTAGTGAACAAGCTGAAGAAGATGGGAATATTTCCATAAAGTGTTATTTGTCCCATGCAGTGGGACCACATGATGTTGGGAATAATGACATTGGGAACTAAGGGAGAGGCCAAGCTCAACATGGTGTTAAGATAACATTTTTGGAGCGCAGGAAATTGGAGGAGGATTCAGGATACAACATTGGCCAAGACTAGCACTGAAGCAAGATTTAAGAGTTGTTGTGAGTGCTTGCAATGGATTTAGTGGCCCATTAAATAATGGGCCTAATAGATGATACCAGGCTATCAATTTTTGTCATATCCACCACCCTCTAGGGAATCATTGAGGTAACAGTGAAGTTTTAGGAAAGGGAGCATGGGGTGGTCCCATCAAGTAACATAATGACATTCAATCTATTCCTTGTTAAGTGTTGTTTTGTTGTTGAAACCGAGATCATTGGAATAAGCATTATGAGTCAAATCACTTGAAGGTAGGACTAATGATAGGAGTGTGCATTAATAGTCTGAGAGTGAAACTTGTGGAATTAAAGGAAACCTTAAGAGGGTTGGGGCATAAGAAGGAACCTTATAAGAATTAAGGAAAGAATTATAAAAGCACCATGGTGTGGGAATTGTGTTGTGGAAGCATGGATTTTGTACTATCAAAACTAGGGTGCCAACTGATGTTGTTCATTGGAATGTTCCTGACCCATAGCCTTGATTTTTCTAAAGAGAAATAAATTGGGCCATGGATGTAAGTTGGATACAACCAAGGGAAAATGATAAAAGGCTATCAAGCCCATCTACTTGCGTTGAGTGGTATTAGATCCTGGATGGATCATGTGCTATCATAACACAATAATTCTCTTTGGGATTGAGAGCTTGATACAATGAACATATCAGAGTTGACCAAAGAAACCAGAGCTAAAATCATAGCCAAGAGGAAGGAAGAATCCAATGGTGCTCAAAGGAAGGGGAAGTAGTAAGTGCTTGAAATCAGTGTAATAACAAAGGAAAAACCATTCCAAAGTAAATAAATTGTTGAAGGAATCTGAAGGAGACTAGTGTAGGAGGCTAATATGGTATAATACATAAGCGAAATGTATATTTTTACTTGTAGATTCAACAACTTATTTGATTTTCTAAAACAAAATAAAAGAATCTACTCTACTTTTCTCAGCGAAACCAAAAATGATCAATGAAAATAGTAAGAAGAAAGAGGAAGAATATCAATCACACATAACAAAATATTTCTCTGGTGAAAGAAACTGTTGAAAACACCAACTATCTATATTTCATTAACCAAAAGATCTGAGAAGAAGATACAATGTGTGTTCATCCTGAACAATTCCTGCACTAGTGCAATCTAACTCTCTACTTCACAAGCCAGCTCAAGCCAACACTTAGCCAATTATGTTGCCTACCAAGCCCCTACTTCCTTGCACAATTTCTAAGGTAAGTAAACTCTATTTAATATGGAAATTCCCTCTCTAGAACTCCGCAATCAAAACATATGCCCTCAACTGATTGCATTCACCATCTATACAACTCGAAAAATTATACAACTGATAGTACAATGTTCCTGAACTGTAATCTCAACTGGGTCTTTCTTTGAACTGACATGCATGAGTTATTAATGAGTGAATATTCAATTAACTGGTGTGGTACTGGAATATTCAGTTAACTGGTGTGGTACTGGTGATGCATTGGTGCACTACTCCACTACTAGACCTCGTACTAGTTCCTCCAATAGTTAGGACTAGTTTAACTGACTATAACTCAGTTAGACTGAGTTATCTAATTACAACTCAAAAGAACACAATTTAGGCCCCTAAATTTTAGTCTACATGACTCAGATAGACTTCCAACTCAAAATTTCTAAGTCAATTAAGTCAATTTAACCTAATTAACTATTACAAGTTGATATGATAATAGAATTTCAATTTAATTCAAGGACAAATTAAATTGGAATTTTTAGATGTTATTTTTAACATTTCTTGTTGCTATTTTCAACACTCCCTCTCAACAAGAAATGAATTAAACTCTATCCTGATCTGGTACCTTTTGAATGTTCTACATGCAACTTGTCACTATTTGTGTTTCTACTACAACATCTGCAACCAAAAAGAATCCAACCTGAATCAATATGATGCATCAGTCACCAAAGTCTTTGATTGCTACTAACTCTATTTCTATCGACTGAAAACTCTGCGCTTCTGCTGAATTTGCCTCTATGCCATTTGCACTGTTGTCAACTCTGCTTCATGCCCTCTAGTATCTAATAACTGCTAGCCTCTGCCTCTCTCACTTTGATATCTCACTGCATCAACAACCATTGATTGATCATGCTACTGTGTATTGTGGGCTTCTGTAGCAAGGTAATGATCCATGAGACAAAACCTCTCAATGGACCCAGCACAAATTTCTACACTCTTGGCACTAATACTTCACATCACCGCACCTATCACTTGGAGGTATCGCTGCATGTGCTCCCTCTACTCACTTGACTCGAAATTCCCCCCTACTAGAGGTCTCTTCTTGAGTGGATGTCTCCACTTGGTCTCCTCTCTACTTCTCTAACTATGGTTGCTCCACAACTTTTTGAGACTGCTTCTAAGGTTGCTTCTAGAGATGCATGTGGAGAGGTAATTCATGCTACCTCTCAAACAACACGTCTTTAACCTTTTCCTTACTCCTCAAGGCTTTGCATGCATCTTGTACCTCAAGTGCATACATGTTCTTGACTCGCACATTTGCGTCACAATTTTTTTCTGAAAATAAGAGCTCATTTTAAATCGGCAATATCTCCCTCATCCGAACTCCGACTAGGCCGATTTGTTTTTTGAATTTGGTTATTGTTTCGCAAGAAATCTAGATCTTCTATTTTTTTTGAAAAAATTCAACAAAAATTTCATATCTGCTCTGCAAAATCACTGCTCAAAAAACTTCCTTCTCCTCAATTTGCCAATATCAATGCTCACAACTTCTTTTGTGTCACTAAACATTAGCTCACTAAACTGTGCACTATCAGCCTTCTAGCTCCATTAAGAAGTCTACATATAGGGTCTTTTGGATCTGCCTTGAACTAGCACTCCATAATTCTTCTCTTCTATAATGTCTTCAACACCAATACCATGTAGATTGTTACTTGTATATTCAACAACTTATGTGATTTGCTAAAACACAAGACAATAATCTACTCTACTCTTCTCAGTGGAAATAAAAAATGATCGATGAAAACAATAAGTAGAAAGAGGAAGAATATCAATCGCATATAACACAATATTTCTCTGGGGAAAGCAACTGCTAAAAACCCCAAATATCTATATTACATTAACCAAAATATATGAGAAGGAAATACAATGCTTGTTCGTCCTTAACAATTCCTACACTAGTAGAATCTAACTCTCTTCTTCACAAGCTAGCTCAAGCCAACACTTAGCCAATTCCGAGGCCCACCAAACCCCTACTTCCTTATGCAATCCCTAAGGGAATTAGCTTCTATTTAATGTGGAAATTCACTCTCCATAACTATGCAATCCAAACATAGGCCCTCAAATGTTTGCATGCACCATCTGTACATCTCGGAAAATTATAAAACTAATAGTACATTGTCCTTGAACTCTAATCTCAACTGGGTCTTCCTCTGAACTGACATGCATGAGTTATTTAAGAGTAAATATTTAGTTAACTGGTGTGGTACTAGTGATGCACTAGTGCACTACTCCACTATTAGACCTCCTACTAGTTCCTCCAACAATTAGAACTAGTGTAGTTGACTATAACTCAGTTAGACTGAGTGATCTAATTACAACTCAAAAGAACTCAACCTGGGCCCCTAAATTTTAGGGATCACTCTACATGACTCTAGATAGACTTCCAACTGGAATTTCCTAAGTCAATTAAGTAAATTTAACTTAATTAACTATTACAAGTTGCTGTGAGAAAATCATTTCGATTTAATTCACAATTTAATTCAAGGAAAAATTAAATTGTAATTTCTAGATGTTATTTTTAACATTTCTTGTTGTTATTTTCAACACGAAATATCGAAAACGTTGAAGGGGAGCATACAAGCACAAAAGTGTTGAAGGAAGCAGAAAGTAATGGTTTTCTTGTTAATAATAAATATGAGTGTGTGTTGATAAGTGAAAGAATCAAGCTATGGAGGATTGAGGAAAAAAGATCATATGTAGGATCTAGTACAAGGGAAGAGACAATTCCAGCCAAGGAGTAGAGTTGGGGATATTTTTCTAAGACAATCAAGAATATTGATAACTAAATAATCTTGTGGTAGTGTGAAGCAAGAACCCGAAATTTCTTCAAAATACATATATGACGAGCTCTAAGGGGTATTGGTCTTATTTGTTTTGAATTTAATTAATGTGTAGGTAGAAACAAAGAGGGAAGGAAATTTGTGATAACACTTGCAACAAAGAAGATGAGGACAACTTCCAGCTAAAGTTGCATAAAAGTTATTCAGGATGTTCCATAGTGTGAATGTGGGTAGAGTTTTCCAGAGGATGCAAGTAGATTACAAAAGCATAAAGGAGTATTGGAAGCTTAGAAGGTTCCATAGGAGAGAACCAGTGATACCAAAATGCCCAGTTAAGGACAATCTTGGTGATGTGTCTGCAGAGGCTTGCTTGTATCTCATAGTTGAACATGGAGAAGCTCATAGAGAAGGAGAAAGAGATGACCACTTATGGTCTGATAAGGGTTCAAGAGGAAGCCACAACAATATAAGGGAGGATACCAAAGAAAATGGCATAGGGAGAAGAAGGATGAGCCAAGACGAACTTCACAAAGAAGTAACTAAGTTAAAGGAAAGACTTAGAATAGTGAAGGTGTTGCTAAAGGAAATTGAAGGGAATTATAAATATGGATGGAGAATGGGGAAGTATCTAAAATAGCATGCCACGAAGTTGTTTGCAAGAAATTTGAGGAAGAAGTTGAGGTGCATAATGAGAGCCTGGTTGAAGGGGGAGAACTGCGAGCAGCTGAGTATGAGAATGTGGAAGAGGAAGTTCACTATTATGAACTAGAGCAAGGAAGTATCCTTGGAGAGGATGATGATGAGGATGAAGATGCTAAAAAGATATTAAATGTGAGTCTAATAGATTATGTCGAAAATGGAGATGAACATGAATAATGTATTCCTAAATAATAAATATAGACTCATGAGTCTCATATTTTAAAATTGATATTTCGTATATGGTTGTAGGTCACAAGGATGATATAGATGGACAACCATCAATGGTTTTTGTAAAGATGGAAATAGAAGAAGTAGAAGAATGGAACTTGAATTCTATTTTGAATGGAGATTAGATAGCATCGCCTCATAAAATAAATCAAAGTGAGACCCATACACAATCGATAAATGCAACGGTGAGGGAGCAGTTGAAAGGACCTACTAGTGCAAAAGTTAGGACAAAGTTGGCATAAGAGCAGCCAAATATGAGAGGAAGGAGCAGCCAAATATGAGAGGAAGGACAACATTTAAATACAATGCTAATCAAATTTAATGAGTGTATAAGAGTTTGAAACAACAATGGAATATAAGAAGGGGAAGGTAGTAAGAAATCCCACCAGTAGGTTGTGAAAGACAAAGTGAAGGATGAACCAAGAATAGATGCACTAGACTACATTTTTGTAGGAAACCGTGAAGAGGAGAAATCAGTCATTCTTATGACTGGTAATAAACTTTTGGGATTTAATGATTCTTGTGGTATATTTGTTTCATATGCAAATGTAAGTTTTGAAGATGAGAGAAATTATTTCCCGGAGCACTTATGGAGGAGGAAACATGATTCCTTACATAGCCTTAAAGAAATGTTAGGCGAAATGGAAACTAATTCCATACAAAATTTAAATTTTGAATTTGCAATGCAATGGGGCAATGTCAACAGTGCAAGTTAGTAGAAGAGCATGTTGCATACTGAAAATAGGGAGATATATGTGTTAATGAAGAGAACTCCTGAGGAGAGGCATGTTGAGATGATGATGATGGAAAACAACCAAAGATTGTTGGTTGTATGAGTTTACATCAATGAGAACTATGAAATTCTACACACCAAAGTGTGGAAGCTTAAACAATCAAAGATAGTAAAAAAAAAATAACTACAACACTTGGAAAAGACATAATCAAAAGGAAATTTTAGCCTAGGGACAAAGCTGGTTGAAGTTGTTCATGCTAAGGAAAATGAACAATAAGAAACCAAAATGTGGGATCCTGGAACATGTTAGAAAGAAATGGAAATAAGACTATGAGCAAGTGGGAAATGCCAAAACCAAGTTTGGTATCTTAGAGGATTCAACAAACAACTGCACATGACCAGGAGGGTATGAAAATTTTCAACCTTGGGAGTCTGATTGATCCGAGAGGCCCATTCTACAACCCAATATGAGGGGATGTGTAAGTTTGTCCATCCATCCGTGCCCCT
The DNA here is from genome assembly GCA_000404065.3 of Pinus taeda. NCBI lineage: Eukaryota > Viridiplantae > Streptophyta > Pinopsida > Pinales > Pinaceae > Pinus > Pinus taeda. The sequence continues at coordinate 325,872 of APFE031146552.1, forward strand.
TTAAAATAAAAATAAAAAATAAAAAATATGTTCTAAATACAGAAATAATGTTGGCTATAATTAAAAAATGAATATGTTGTAAAGTAATTAGGAGTAAAAAAAGTGTGAATGAGATGTTGAAATCTTATACTTTTCAAAAATATTTCAACAAGAGATTTAAATAAACTATTTGAAGATCTAAGTTAAGTAATTTATGTCAATGTCAACTTCATTGAGCGAAGAGGCTCATTCTACATCCCAAAATAAGGGGGGATGTGTAAGTTTGTCAATCGTTGGTAGAGTTGACACATATCCCTTTAAGATAAAAATAAATAAATATGCTCTAAATAGAAAAATAATGTAGAATATAGTAAAAAAGAATGGATATGTTCTAAAATAATTAGAAGTAAAAAAAATAAAATGAGTAAGATGTTTAAACCTTATACTTTTCAAAAATATTTCAACATGAGATTTAAATAAACTATTTGAAGATCTATGTTACCTAACTTATGTTGATGTCAACTTCATATATATCTATATATAGAAAAGAATTTGTTAAAATAAAATATTTTAACATATACCATGAAAAAATGAGGTTTTATGGTAAAAACATTATGTATATATCATGGAAAAAATAATGTTTCATGGTTAAAACATTATGTACATATCATGAAAAAAATAATGTTTCATGGTTAAAACATTTAGTTGGTCATATATATACTCTATATAGCATTAAAAGTACAATTTAAACAATGAAAAATTACACGATTTATTCTATACTCTAAGGAAATTTGCACTTGAATAAATTTGAGCCCTCTCGGCTCATGTTAGATCTGTACTAAAGATGGATCTATATTGGTTTAACTATTCTTTCTTTTCTCCGATGGAATTCCTCTGACTAATTTATTGACCATGACAAGGACGTATGTGCTATATTGTACTGGATGGGTGGTGAATAGAAATTTTATGCTTTTGATAAGGCCTTGCCCATTGAGGCCACAATTTAGGCCAGAAGGCTAAATTCTGGTTGCAATTAAGTGACTTTTGTTCTTAAGAAATTTAATCCTAGGAGCATTTGAATAGATAGTGGAGATGGATTTAGCCATCTCAAATTTTGGGGCACCCAAAATCTTAAAGCTTGACCACTGTAACTAGCATTTCCAAAAATTCTATTAGATTTTTTCAAAATCCTTCCAAAATTTCCATTATTTTTTTTTTATCAAAATTATAAAATTGTTTTTTCTAAATAAACTAGAGTTTAATAAGTAATCTATAATTAATAAAAAACTTAAGACTAAGATGAAATCCCTTTCAATGATAATTATAAATAATTCTTTACTAATATACCTCAAATTGGAATAGGTAACATCAAATAAAATGTATAAGGTGAAAATGTTATTTTTATTTATAAATATTTAACAACATAAAATTTATTAACCAAGAGATAAAATGCAATACTAAAACTTTATTTAATATACAATTTGAATATTAAAACAAACAATGATTTATTTTCTCTTTGTAATAATCAAAATATCAAAAATAAAAAATAAAATTATACTACTATATTACAACCATCAGAACATTAAAATAAAATAATATGGTCATGTAGCATAAGAAGGAATGGAGCATGCTCTAAAACTATTTTTAACTAAGAGTTTATTTTACTTTACTTTGGATGTAAGTAAATAGGTCAATGATTCAAGATTAGGAGGTATTTGATAGCAGTGAAAGATTGCCTCCTTAAAACCCCACTAGTAAGATTTTCCTTCAATAAAAAACTTTGCATTTCTACTTCCGAATTTTTTTACTTTTATCTACTAGATTTTAGTGTATTTTTTCTTACTCAGTAATAAATCAAACTAACTTTATCATGGCCACTCAAACGACCATATTTTAATTAATTTTAAAGTTTTAATCCATAATAAATAATAACTGCAGCCTGAAGGACGCACACTTACTACCTAATTATCTATAAATCGCCATCTTAAAGATTTATCAATCATCTTCCACCTCAATAAGTCAAAGTGCAATTTGACTCCAAATTCCAACGAAAGAGTACCTCGTGTCAATTCCAACACCACTATTACCATACAAAAGATTTTTTTACTGATAATAAACCACGATTACCATTATCTTATTATCCATCACTACCATTAAACCACGATTACCATTATCTTATTATCCATCACTACCATTACCTTCATACTTTTGCTGTAGAATACACATCTCTTCATATTGTGGTGTAGAATATTGACATCAAGTGTTGCTTGCCATGGGCAATGGGAGGGAATTATAACAAGGACGTCGAGCACTGTTTTTCACAAGGCAGGAATTTGGGGGAGGAGTCGAGATACAATGCAAGCCAGCATTGGTAGTGAAGAGAGATCTTAGATCCACTTTGAGCATTGGAAAATGAGTTAGCGACCCGTTAAATAACGAGCCTCACATATGGGAACCATTCCATCAATTTCGATCACCACCACCGCCCATTAGGGAATTATTGAGGTAACATTGAAGTGTGGGGAGTGTGGGGTGGAGGGGCATAGGGCAATCCCGTCAAGTAACATATTGCTACTCAATATGTTCCTTGTTAAGTGTTGTTTTGTTGTTGGGTTAAGGACATTTGAATTGTTGAGAAATTAAGTGTAATAGAAATAAGTACTTAATTTCTCTTTCTTGATAATTATTTGTGAAAATTAGATGTTTACTTATTACTTCCTATGTCTTTTTCATCAAGAAATTATACATTTGTTCAATCATTCAAGGAAATAGAGATCATAATGAGACAAGAGACACCAAAAATTAGGTCAATGACTAGCGGAAAACTCAACAATCCTTTCTTTATAGAGTTAGTTCAAAATTAGAGATATCCAAGTCAAGACCAATACCAAACTGCGACCAAGATACCAAGTCAAACCCTCGCCCAATTCTCCTTCAAAAGTCAAAGTCGATGTTGGTGAAACTTGCTTCAAAATTTGTCAAACTTCAAAATTTCAAAACTGCAATTAGGGCCAAATTCGGGCTGAAATTACTTCAAACAATTTCACCCTTTTCTAGAAAGAGACAGTCCTTCACACATGTGATCTATGTAAGTCAAAGATTTGGTCAACAAGGGGAATATTCTTCTTATTTTGACTTGCCTTCTCTCTCCTTTGACTTGACTTCTCTTCTTCACTTGGTTCATAAATACTTCTTATGATGATACACAAATGAGCTTCCAAGTAGGTTGAATAAATCTCTTATTTATAGTTGTCTAGGAGAGTCGAATAGGTGTCGCTTGGACAGCTAGACTCACTTCAAGGAGGGTTGACTTGGTCATATTGTGGACTTATAGAATTAAAAATTAAAAGCTATTTTTTCTTTCTTTTAAATGTCCAAATGGGACATGACACAAATAATTTTCTTTTGACTAAAAATGAATTACTTTTTACTATAGCATGAAGAACATGCTTGAAAAATGATAAAAATGATAAATATATATTATGAAGAACAAACCTTCTTAACTAGGGAGGTATTCATAATGACTCATAAGGATATTCTCAAGTTGAAGACCACTATACGAAAGGATCTAGATTGATAAGCATTATTATAAACATGATCATGACTAACATTGTCAAATTACCAAGGCCTTGACAAGTAAGCTCAATCTCTCCACTAGCTCATAGCACAATGTTGGGAGGCATTTAATAGGACATCACACAACCGCCTCCTTGAGGCACATACTCCATCTAGGTTTCCGAGAGTATGTTTTTCACAAGACCATTTCCTAATTCAGTGTCATAGTACTTGAGACAAGCAAATGTCGGTCCACCGAACCATTCTTAAACTAGCTCAATGTACTTGACTTAGGGTGTTAGTCCTAATTGGTCACACTACATGACACAAGAATGTTATTCCATGATGCTTATACAATATACCATTCTCCCTATCTAGGCCCATGTACTTTAATTAGGGCGTTAAACCTAATTGGTCACAATACATGATGCAGGAGCATCATGGTTCAGAAAATGTGTACATTTAGTAGAATCTACATGGTCTTGTGTTTTCAAAAGAATGGTTTTCCTAAGTATTTAATTCATGTAATTTTAGATATTTTGAGTGATTTAGGTAAGACATTTAGAATAGGAGTTGATTAAATATTGTGAGGATATTTGTAAATGTTCTCAAATGTAGAGGAACATGAGAGAATTAGGATAGTTGAGAGATTTGAGAAATTAATTGTAAATCTTAGATTAGGAGTTAGTTCATGATTTTGTAGATTAGAGAGGATCCTAAGGGACAAAGAAGATATTTTAGGAACTAATTTAGGACTTAGAGGATTCTTAGGATTTAGTTGAGAAGATTGAGGATCTAAACCAGAATTGGAAACAAAATCCTTTTGTGTATAAAATGTAAGCCAAAAACGCAGAGAAAGAGTTAGTCAAAGTTAGTTAGTCAAGTAGAGTTAGCTAGTGAGAGAGTTAGAAGATATGAAGGTTGGATTTTAAGCCTATGGGCATTGAAATGAAAAAGGGCCATTGATACAAACCGTGTAAAGCAGATCAGGCCAAAGCTAGATTGTAAACAGGTTTTTATTTGTATCTATACATTTGTTTAATGAATGAGGAAATTGAATTCATTGTCACTGTGCGTGTCATTCCTTTTATGTGTTGAGTGATCCGTAATTGGGAATTTATGGTTTCTGTGTGATAAACCATGATGAATGAATGAATTCAAGTTGAATTTTTGTAAGTCTTTCTGAGTGACAAAAGACTTACCGTTTAGGTAGAATCTGTGTGATTGCAGTAGGATCTAATAGATGTATGTGCAGGTCAAGTAAAGAATGAATTACGAAATATAGAAGAAGGGAAGTAATACATAGAGTATTATGTATTCCAGTTCGAAATGGTGTTAAAGGAACAGAGGCATAGTTGCAAGGTGGAGTGTAGTAACATTCAACGATCCACGTTGAATGTAATCTGAGTGCCAAAGTAGAGTGTGTAACTGTGGAGGTTAGGAGTCTATGGGTGTCTTGATTGGGGTTGAAGTGCCACATTCATTCCTAGCCATTGATTTCAATTTCAATCGCTGAGATCACAGTCAACTGTGGGGATTTAAGTTTCTTGGTAACCGTGTACTGTCAGTCGAAGGGCCGCAGACTGTTGGATCATTGCTGATATTAATTGTTGGATTGATATTGCATCGCATCATTCATGAGTGAATGAACCATGGCTTAATAAATTGTGATATGCGATGTGTGATGATCGGGGTGGTTAAGTGTCATGCAAGTTTCTCGTGTGATATCGTTATTGACCGTTAGATCAAGCGTGCCTTGATCAAACGGTGGAGGATCAACGATTAGTTTCGCTGATCGGGTGAAACATCGACTGTCGGATTAATGATGAGATCAACAGTGGAGAATTAATTCGATAAGGTTTGTGGAAAAAAGGGAAAGTCAACGTGGGAGGATCGTTGTTCAATTGCTGAGCGGACCTGATGAGTTTATGGACGTGGATTTAATTTATTTGGAGTCTGTTTTTGTGCATTCAAGTGGGACCGATGTTAGTTGGAAAATTATGTGTTAGTTCGTTGTATGGTGATCGGTCGGGTTTTGTTAAAACCAACAATGCAATGCTTCCGATTTGTATAGGTGGGCCATAACCCATAGGTTTTTGAAAGGTGATTATGAAAACCAGGGAAATTGCCTTTAGATGGTTTTTCCTGCGTCAATACATGACACAAGGAGAAATAGGTGTCCATCCTCACTGCCTCTTACTCTGGGAGGAGTTATCCACAAGCTCAAGCTTGTCTTAGAAGTACTCAATCTTCCTTACATCAGTTATATGTTCATCCATGGAGATCTACCGTAGCTTCTTGGCACACCATATCTCGAATCATAATGTGATTTGACCTTCCATGAAAAGCTAGGTTCTATGACAATATTCATACTGCTTTGATTATTACAAAGTATCATGATCAAATCCAAGATGGCATCAAACAATCCATCAAACATTTTAATGGAGCCAAAACCATTGCACAACTATCATATGTTAATTTTTTGCAATGTCTAGTGTGAAAGATTATTCTTCCTACTCACTCAAGAAATCAGAGCCAATATTAGGCCAAAAAAACCACTATTAGTACCTTTTTCTCATCATCGTCACTGTCATCCCAATCAAATTAGCACATTAGAGAACCAAAAAACTATTGGCACAAGGATGGAACAACAATATCATAATTCCCCAACTTTTTCTAATAGAAGTTTTCATAGGTCTACAATTTGTCATCCCAAACTTCTGGAGGATCTTGATCACATGATTTCATTGATCAATAAAAGTTTCCAAATATAAAGTCCTAAGTAGTAGTGAATTAATCTAAGATTCTCCATTTCAAATTATTCTTCCAATGCCATACATTTTCCTTTAATTTACGATTCCTTCTTGAATCATTCAATTAATCCTAAATTACGAGGTCTTCTTTAATCATGAGACTCCGTTTTTATGCCCTTCAAAATATGGGGTAATCGTTCCAACTGAGGCAAATTTCTTACCATGAACTTCTTCCTTTTACTGGGAGAACCTTCTCAAAACTTATTTCCGTGCTACCACCTAGTGCATGCTAGATCTTGATTTCTTTAATGAATGCATACTTCAAACAGTTTGCTCCTTTTGTATTCAGGAATGTCCTCTTGCTTTGATATGTTCTTCCAAATATTTCATTCGATATCAAAGTCATGCCATTCCTTTCCATTGAACTATAATTTTTTTAGAAAAGTATTCTTCCTCTTAAACTAAAATGCTCTACAGTAGTTAGTGTCTATATATTACAGTAGAATTACTAGCTCATTCTTTCTAATTGACTTCACTGAATTTGGAGCAAATGACTCATAAAAAATTAACTGCTTTTGGCTAGAAGATTCTTCACAAATTTTGCTTTTAATTTGTATTTTTCTACAAGTTAGATCTTGAATTTCTTAGACATACTTCTTGACAAATAGACCACTGATTTAGAGATAGAATTCTTAACACGTTCTTTGCTTTGATCCTCTTCTATCTGTTGGCATTATGGCACAGGTTTGGAGCTATGGCACAGGTGTTGTCCTTGATGGCAACTCTCTCTGGTAACAGATCTCAGTTCAGGCACTCAGAAAGAAGAAAAAGACATATACGCAGGTTCATATAGACAAAGGCGCGTATACACGTGGGTTATTCATTACAAAAGCGCATATATGTTGGGGATCATGTTTTTGGTCCATGGTTGTTAGTCCTTGGAATTTGAACCTATGTTTCGGACCAAGGCATCTCCGTATATGTGTTGATCCCTAGTTTTGGGTTCATGGTATTGAAATGTTATGGTTTTGGACCATGGTATTGAGAAGGCCTAAGACTATAAAAGAGGAAGGAGATCATGTGGCAAAGATTCATCTGCATTATTATTGAATATCTGATAAAGTGCTAGTATATTGGCGGTGAGGCAGATCTGGAGCTGAATGAAGGAGGAACCTTAGTGCAAAAGAAGGATAAGTTCTATTCATGGGTCATAATCTTTAAGCTTGAATGATAGTATCTTTGTATGATTTTGATCTGGTAGATGTGGCGCTTACTTGATCTATAAGCTTGATAATCTGGGTTAATTAGTGATTGAATAGTTGAAAGAGTGAATTATCCTTTATAAGATCTGTACGCAGGTTCAGTAAGGCGAAGGCGCATATACACGCAGGTTCAGTGAAGTAAAAGAGCGTATACGCAGGCTGTTCTATGCACAGAAGCATATGCACGCTAGTTTCAGGCTGTTGAAATAGCGTATATACTCTAAGTTGTGATCTAGCTGCTTTTGTCTATTGTTGCTGTGCTCTGGGTTCTGTTTTCTGGTGTATGGTTTCTGGTACTATGTTTTGGGTACAGTTGTAAGAATAATATCTACTTGATTCAGATCTAAATTGTGAAAAGGAGATTGGTTGATTCTTGATGATTGTTTGATGTTCATGGATCCAGTCTGAAAATTGATGAAACGTGGTCCCTGGAAGAAAGAGAAGGTTATAGCCTTCTGTAGGTCAGCACCTATGTACTAGTATCTTGGCTAGTACAAGAGCTAAAGGGGGTTGTAGCTCCCTTCCATGAGAAGCTGGAAAACGAGAGAGAGTTGTAGCTCTTTGCAGGTTGCAGCCTGCGTACTGGTAAAGGACTGCACCAGTACATTGTAAACAGAAGTTTCTAATTAAAGAA
>APFE031146555.1:0-32248 GCA_000404065.3 Pinus taeda
TAATTAATTATTATTATCAAAATATACTATATAATTATTGTTAATATTTATAAATAACTGGTTAACTTTTTTGGCTATCAGTATCTATGTAATTGTGGAGTTAGTTTGTAATTGTGAATCCATGATTTTAGGTAGGTCCGTGGGAAACTATGTTGTTTGTAAATTAGAATAAATATTTTTATTACTCAAATAACAATTAAGAAATTTACATTAATAATTATAACTATTATTAATATCTTTAAAAGTATATCAATTTCTTTTACTACTTCTTATATGATAAAGTAATAATAAAATTATAATTTATTGGGAGTCAATATAGAGAATTTTCAAAGTTTGTTGAATGACAGTAATGGAGCATTAAAATATATTTTAAGAGGGAATCAAAAATAGAGAATTAAAAGTTGATTTCCATTTCAAATAATATTTTTTTAATAAAATAATAAAGGATAAATTATTTTGATAGTTTCTAAGCCCATGGATGATGGTTACTCATGCCAGGTTAGATATTTTTGGGTTCACATTACCTAACAATATATATATTTATATATAAACTATTAATATTTAAAGATGTTATTACCTAACAATATATATATATATATACATTTATATATAAACTATTAATATTTAAAGATGTTATGTTTGAAAAGTAAATGTTCAACTTAGTCATGATATATTATATATGGAGATATTTCTAGATGTTTAAGACACGGAAGGTTAAATTTTATTAATCTAAGGGTATGGATCATTATATTGTTGTATTTTAATTGTTGTACGGTTTGAAAGTTTTTTAAACATATTTGTCTGTCAGATTTGTCCATAATCATGTAGGAATTTGTTGGAATCTCTAATTTCATCTCTGAAATTTGCACAATCTAAAGGTCTCAAGTAGTAGAATCCATTATCTATTAGAAAACATATTTTAACTAAAATAAAATATAATTTGACCGAAAAATATTTTACAAATTTTTTTTATCAATTCCAAAACATAAAATATTTAGGTCATTACATTTGGGAGGACATTGGGAATGTGGAATTTGAATTATAATATTGAATGTTAAAATATTAAGATTAAAGGTTGGCCACTTTTGAGGTTTAAAAAGTAACAAAATATTTTAATTTGCAGAATTTAAGTTTATTTTAATAATATTTATAATTATTTTAAATGAAAATATTGAAATTGAAATTTTATAAATATTTTAATAATTTATTAATAATTAATAATAATATATTAATTTCTATAAAAAATAATTTAATCTATAAATATAAATTATACAATTTATTAACCATTAATGGTTGTATAGTAAACTTTCAATAAATAATAATGAACCAAAAGGCCTTATACAATAGATTAAATGATTTTTTTTTGCATTTTTTCAAATTAATTTTTATCATATACTTTTTAGAAGCTTAGTTTATACAATAGATTAAATGATTTCTTTTTTGCATTTTTTCTAATTAATTTTTATCATACTTTGAGAGATATTTCTTAAACCTTGAGTTTAAGTATTTTAATCTATAGTATTCAAGTGTTCCAAGAATTTCTCACTTGCATAATCCATTCACACATTGAAAAATCTATTTTAAAACAACAAAATATAATTTTACTTGAAATTATACTATTAGATTCACCATTAGAGTACACCATTTTAAAATATTTAAATTATGATATTTTAAATTAATTAATTACATAAAATTATATTTTTAAATATCAAAATAATATAATATATATATGTGTGTGTGTGTGTGTGTATTTTCATGAATAAAACGTCTCATTAAATTATAATGGCTATTTTTTTATGATTAAAGAAAACATTTTGTTTTATATAACTACCTATAAATTAATAAAACTTGGATGAATAGCTAAAACCATGTAGTCTAGCTAGTAGACTAAATGGTTGTTTCTCCAATATTTTTCTTCTAGATTTTACTCACAATATAGTAGAAATTTTTAAGAATCATAAGTTTAGGTTATTTAATTTGCAAAGTTTGAGTACATCATGAATTTTTTATGGTGTTGAATCCATTTATATACCTAATATTTCATTTTAAACAATGAGAGCCTAGTCTAATAAATAAATGAAGTTGTCATTTTCAACGCACCTTTTTCTTCAATTTTGCCAAAAATCCAATAGATATATTTAAGAATAGTATGTTTAAGTTGTTTAACATGAAAATTAGTCTAAATATTTTAGTTTTTTTTTAATGCTAATAAATCCATTTATGCATAAAAAAATCCACCTTCAACAAAAAGGAATAACAATGTTGCTCAAATAATGTCTCCAAATTCCAACTATAAAAGCCGTTTAGTTAATTAGTGAAACTGTGCTAACAAAAATAGTTACGAAACTTCTTATAAATATATATCAATGAAAGACTAATTCTAGGTGAAGATATTTTTCAAGCTCAAGAGCTTTAGATATTATGTAGGTTGTAGGGCTAAAGGGGCAAAATAATTACACCATTTTTCTCCTCCCTCTCAAGGTTTGTACCCTAGCATATCCAAACTTGTGTTATGCTACTTAGCAGATTATTCAGTTGACCCCCTCCCCACATTTTCTCGTCGCGGAGTGCGAAGATGTAAAGTGTCATCAAGGGTTTCCACCCTTAGTTTATGTAACTTGCATCAGCTTTATGAGATCCACCCTTGGTGTGCGAACCATGGGATTATATAAAAAGGGAAGTCTTAGAAGAGTGTAAGGCAATCTTTAGTTCATAGTTGATGTTGATGAATGTAATGGTTATGTGAGAGCTAAGAGCAAAGAATCTTAGTGTGGGAGAGAGGCTCTATAGTTGTGTGTGTAGAGGCCTAGGGTTGAAATCCACAGGTGAGGGCGTAGACCCTTGTAGCTTTGTGAACAGGGTAGTTATAATGTGTAAAGGAGATCTGATCATCAATAAAGAGAATTATTCTGGAATTACTTATGTATGAACTATTTTACTTCTATTATGAATGCATTCGATTATGTTATGTTGAATACTAGGTTAATGATTTAATGTTGTATTGATGCATGAATCTATGTGTTTTACTTTTTTATATGAATGCAAGTAAGAATATTTGTTTGTGCAAAGATAATTGTAATTCATGGCGAAGTTATCCACTACTTAAGCTAATTTGGGTAAATACAATAGTAAGAGTAATTACAGAGGCGTATAAGTGTCCAACTTGCCTATTTAGGGTAAGTGAAGGATGATCGTAGAACTTCGGAAAGGTCTCCAAGCTGAATAAGAAAAGTATATTGATAAGCCTTAAAAAGGTTTTCCATCTGTGTGAAGGAAGGATTAGGGTGTAAAACGACATCACTACCATCTCAGGGTGTGGAAACTTGGTTTTTTCATCCCTCGATACTGCTTCGGGTGAGACTTCAGTCCACGCTCCATGGATTAATGTCGAAAGGGCCAGTAGTGTAGGGATTTTCTTGGCTAATTAATGCTGATCCTGGGTGAGGGCCCATCAAGCCAACAAATGGTTACTTTTCCAGGACCAAGATCTGCATATAGAGATGTGTCATGTTGCATCACTGGAATCCAACTAAGAAAGAGATTGAAAACTGGTTGGATAGAAAGATCCATGAATCTGCGATTGAAAAAAGAATAGTGGTTGGATAGATATTTGTACACAGAGATACCCAACATCTTCTTTTGTTCTTTCTCGGTCAAGTTATACGAGTGGATCGCAAAATTGGCAGATGACCAAGGAAGATGGAGGCTTGACGGTCTAATAGTATAGACACCAAAGTTAGTGTAGACATTAGAAGCCTCTGAAGATAGGATCACATGTGTTGTTGGTCATTGGCTCAATTGTATCATAGGAGGATGTGTGATAGAGTTTGCGGTCAATACCTAGGTTAGCTATATCAATGCGGAGCACCACTTCTTTAAGGGGCCACGAGGTAAGTATTTAAAGTCTTTAATTACTTGGATTAAGATGCTTTTGTTTGAAAAGTCGGTTATGCATCTACATGGATGTTTGGGGCCACCAAGAGTGTAAAGACCTTCCGAAATAGAGGGAAAGCACGCCTTGAATATAGTCCGCTAATTGAACCTCCCTTGAGTGATGATGAGGAAGCAACACAGACTTCTCCGTAGAGTGTTGTTCAATTGATAAAGCAAGGTTCCCATGAATAACCCATCCACCCACACCACTTCCAGCTTCACCTTTGCCACCTAAACCTTTTCCTACACCATCGCCACCTAAGCCACCGTTCAGTATGGTGAACTTAGAAAAGCTACCTGTGTTGAAAGGCTTTGAAAATGAGGATCTTGACCAACTTTGGTTTGTCACAAAGGCTATATGGGAAGCTAAGGGTATCATAGATGATAAAATGAAGAAAGCAACACTGGTTAGTGTTTTGCAGGATCACACAGTAACATGGTACATTAAGTACTGCACTGATAACCTAATATCTGTGTTCGTAGCTATCCAAACCGCATTAAATAAATAATTCAGTAGACCTAAGTTTGAAGAGAAATCAATTTTAGGATTCAAAGAGATCATGATGAAGCCTCACGAGACACCCTTGGATATGGATCAGAGATTGAAGTGTATAATCCACGAAGCTAACATGAATCTGACACATGGGAAACACCGCGAATCGTTTTTGGCCTCACTCCTACCTCATCTCAGGGTTGCGATATCACAAAAAAAGATTGGGACCCGGGCAGAAGCCCTGGAAATTGCGATGAGATTACACGAGACACTGATACAAGATGTTAATCTGGGGGTTCAATAGATTCATGCACAGTTGTAGAACCTTTACCTAGAGATGCAGACTCTGAAGAAAGATAAAAAAATAGGCTAGAGGTGTGCGAAGAAGTTTGGTGCTTGAAGTGAAAAAGTCAAGTGCATGACATAGATCACTATCCAGTCTTCAAAAATTATGTTGCATGAGGGGGACCAATTCCTCTAAGGCTCGAAGCTCCAACATGACCATGTACAAGGCTTGCTCTATTGTGTACTCACTGTCACGTAGTTGGAAAATATGTGATAGACAATTACCATTTGCTGTAGAAATTTGTGCACACACCATAATAGGTCTTCTGCAACTTCTGCCAATCAATGGGTCATGGTGAGTGCAATTTTTGTAGTTACAATTTAATGGTGGATAGAACGTCTGCATATAAGGTGCATGCACAAACCCAGTCTCCGAACAAAGGTACTGGAGAAGCATGAAGTGAATATCAGGGGCACAAAGGAGGCTGAGGTGGAGGAGGACCTTGTAGAGGTCAGGGACAAGTCATTTGTTACAACTATGAAGGGTCAGGACACTACACACAAGATTTTCCAAATCCTACATGTATGTCATGCCGATATTTTATTCACTTTGACCACACAACTAAATATTGCCTGGTATTGCTAGCTAAGATACATGAAAATGGGGTGTGATGGGGCACGGCGTTTGTAGCCAGCTCAGAACCTCCAGATGATGAGGGATGAGACTTACAAAGAGTATCCCAAGGTAAATATTGTGCTGCGAAGTGGGATGAGGAATGGCAAATATAAGGAGAAGTAGCCTAAAGAAAGTGAATGGGTCTACAAATCTATAGAAAGGGAGATTGAATTTGATTTGAAGTGTGCACTGAAAACAAATTTTATGGAAGCAAAGAAAAGCTTCATTGAGGCCTCTATCTCAAGAATATAGGACAAGCTATCTGAAGAGCTGGACCCTTCAATTCTTACTACTTTCTTGGAAACCTATATGAAGCTGTGGTGTGATAGCAAAGTTGTGAAAGGAATACAGGAACTCTTAAAGAAGTGTTTTGGGAAAGAAAACACTCGTGATGGACAGTGCGTAGTCAAGAAGATTGGTAGGCATAAGGCATGAATGTGGCACGAAATGAGGCTCAGTCCATAGATAGGAGAATATGAGATGGATCAAGTAATTTTGGATCTGGGGTCGGATGTGAGTGTCTTACTTAAACAAACCTCGAAGAGGATGGGGAGACCTACACTGCAATGTTCTCCGATGTATTTAAGAATGGAAAATCAACAAAAAATAATCCCCATAGGATGATTACAGGCAGTGATAGTTGATATTGAAGGAACGAACACATTGGCTGACTTCGAAGTGATAGACATTGTGGATTACAACAATCCCTACCATGCGCTCCTTTGGATCGATTGGGCCACCGACATGAATGGGCTAATCAATTTGAAGAAGCAGAAGATGATATGTTTGAATAAATCACTTCGCATAGTAGTTCTCTTGGACCCTGCAGAAGGACCGCGCTATACTGAACCGGTTCACAATTATGACAATGATCATCATCTAGACCAGATCTATAAGATAACAGTGTGAGATCAGGATTGGGTGATCCGACAGTAGATGGATGCATTTCTTGGGATCGTAAAAGTTCCTGCACATCAAATTGAGATAAGGAGTTGGAACACTGGCAGAATCAATTGCATGAAGTATCTACTCTATGTTGTAATATGATGACCATGTCGTTATGCTATGTATCATCAGAGGTAAGGAATTTTCCTATTATGATGGTTTAACTAATGTCAATAAAATTTTCGATGCATTCGAAAGGTAAGTGCAAAAGAAGCATTGTTTCCAGGCCCTAGATTGGGTGTTGTGCGCTATAATTATGAGATGGTGGGCTACGCACAAGGACAATTTTAATGATTGGTGTGTATATAAAAAGATGATGAGATTGTGATTTGGTCACCCACAAGTGCGGCTAACAAAGAAATGTGATGGAAGGGATGATCCACGCGATCACCTGGCCAAATGGACTAAGGTTTATGGAGAGAAGCCTTAGCCTGAATAGGTGCATTTGTTTTGTCATACTTTTGATGTAATACAGTTGAACTAGTACTTAGAAATAGAGCTCTACATTGGCATTGAAGAATGGGATGTTTTGTGACAACGATTCTTGCTGATGTTTAGCTTTGAGAATGTGTTTGAGAGTATTAAGGAGGAACTGTAGGAAGTGAAGGCAGTAATATTCATAGTACCATAGGATCCCTTGGACTTAATTCAACTAGAATGGACCACCTAGCTAAGCCACGTAATGGAGTGCTACAATGTGACTATCGAAGAAGAGGACCAGAACCCAAGGAATATTATAATCCCAGAGACTGAAGGTCACCAAGAAGTTGAAGGACCACAAATTGAAAATTCAGTTATCACAGCACCACTAAAAACAAAACAAGTGAACATTGGGATAGAGGTAGAGCCAAAGTTTGCAAAGATTGGGGACTACTAGGATGATGCAACAATGGATAAGATTGGTAAATTGCTATGAAAATAGTAGGACTTGTTCCCTAATAAATTCTCAGAACTGAAGGGGATAATAGGGGACGTGGGAGTCATGAAAATTACATTTAAACCAAATGTGAAGATGATCAAGTAGAGGCCTTAACGTCTCAATCCAAAGTATAAAGAAAGGGTCCATTTAGAGTTGGATAAAATGCTTGTGGTGGGCATCATTGAAACCGTATAAGAGTCTCATTGGGTAAGCTCAATGGTAGTTCAACACAAGAAATAGAAAGATGAAATAAGGATATGCATAGATATCAAGAAGTTGAAAGACACTTGCGTACATGATCCATTTCGAACTTCATCCACTAATGAGGTGTTGGACAATGTAGGAGGACAAGAGGCATATTCATTCACTGATGGGTTCTCGAGGTACCATTAGATCTAGATTGTGCTAGAGGATAGAAGTAAGATGACTTTAATGACTTAATGGGGATGCTTTCAGTATATGGTGATTCTGTTTGGGCTAAAGAACGCATTGACGATATTCTCACGTGTAGTCGTTGTGGTGTTTAAGGATTTCGTTCACAAGTTTTTGGAGGTATACTTCGATAATTGGATGGTGTTTTGGTTGGTAAAGCACCATGTAGATATTCTACGCTTGATGTTGGATAAATGCCAGAGGTACAAGATCGTGCTCAATTTGAACAAATGTTTGTTTTGTGTCCCTTTTGGGGTATTGCTGTGTTGCGTGGTAGGCAGACAAGGATTGATGTTAGACCTTGCTAGATCATGATCATAATTAATTTGGAGGCACGAAGAAGTGTGAAATAGCTACGTGAAACGTTGGGGCATACAAGATACTATAGAAATTTCATCAAAAGCTATGACCATATTACCACTCCAATGGAAAAGCTACTAAAGGAGGATGTTACGTTCGATTTGAATGAAGAGTGTCAACAAAGCTTTGACGTGTTGAAGGAAAAGATAGTCACCAAGTAGATCCTAGTCTTCCCACATAGGGAAGAAGGAATTTCATGTGTATGTCAAAGCGTCATGTATTGCGCTCAAGGAAGTACTAACACAATCCGGTGAGTGAGAACTAGATCATCCTATAGCGTTCGCAAGTAGGATGTTTTTGAAAGCTGGGAAAAATTATTCAACAACAGGGCATGAAGGGTTGGCCATGGTGTACACGATCGAGAAGTCCATACACTACTTGCTAGGTGTACACTTTAAGATGTATACAAACCATTATGCATTGAAGTACTTGATTGACAAGCCTGTGTTGGGGGCAAGGAGATATGAGATGGCTAATGTGGTTCAAGGAATATGACTTCAAAGGACCAAACCATCTATCGTGCATTGAAATTCGAGAGGAGCCTACTAATTTAGACGAAGGACTACCTCACGCATAAATATTTGCAATGTGTGTTGCAGATATCATACACTTCCAGATGATGAGAACAATGCTGGAAGGGTATACTGGTCAACAAAAGAAGGAGCTAGTGGTGCACACAATAGAATTTTCTGTCATTGCATGGAATTTATATAAAATGGGCTCAGATGAAATTCTGTGATGTTATGTACCTAATTTGAATGAAAGAACATCCTTGTTGAAGCTCATGGAGGAGTCGTAGGAGGATATTATGCAGGAAAAGCAATAACGCAAAATATTTTATGCGTGGGGCTATGGTGGCTAACGCTTCATAAGGATTCAAAGGCTTATTGTAAGGCATGTGATGCATGTCTGAGGATGGGTAGGTCATCGTGGAGGGATGATATACCTCTAAATCTGCAGATGTCATTGCAGCTGTTTCAAAAGTGGGTGACTGATTTTGTAGGACCAATTCAGCCTCCACAAAAGAAGATGGGTGTGCGGTAAATAATCACCTCAACTAAATATTTGACTAGGTGGGTGAAGGCACATATTGTGAAGGATTTTACAGGGGAAGCAACAAAAATGTTCATTTTTGAGTATGTACTGACTATATTTTCTTTCCTGGAGATTTTGATGAGCGATTGTGGTACGTATTTTCTCAATGAGACGGTCGGTGCATTGATGAAGGAGTTCCAAGCTTATCATCAGAAGAGTCTGCCATATCACTCATAGGCTAATGGGATAGTGGAAGAGTTTAATAAGATATTGGATAACATGGTGACAAATGTCTGCAATGCATAAAGGAATGACTGGGATGTGCACATACTCGCGGTGCTATAGGATTATAGGATGACTTGCAAAAAGTTGATTAGACAAATGCATTTCCGTTTGGTTTATGGCATAGAGGTTGTGATGTTGATGGAGTATATTATAACTAATTTATGCATAGCAGCATTTACAAGAACGGTAGATCATGGAGCCTTGAAGAAAAGCCTCGCGCAGCTAACAGAGCTTGAAGAAGATAGATTTTTGGTTGGATTCCATTTGCAAGTTCAAAAAGAGCGTGAAAAGGCATGGAAAATTCAACACATCAAACTACCCACCTTTAAGGTAAATGATTTAGAGTTATTATATGATGGCAAGTTTGATAAATTTCCAAGAAAAATTCAGATGGATTGGCTGGGGCCCTATGTCATCAAGGAGATAACCGATGGTGCAGTAGTTTAGTTGGTGAAGTTGAATGGAGAGCCATTTTCAAAGAAGGTGAATGGAATTTGATTGAAGCCATACACTAGGGTTCTGGCTAGATTGCTATATGGAGGAGGAAAAGTCTTAGCATTCTAGGCAGCTGAAAGGAGGCACAGGAATATAAACTACACTGCCTCGGTTTTAGAATTACACAACTAGGGAGTTGTGCGGAAGGGAGAAATGTCACAATATTGGTGGAAGCATGAAGGGCGTTGCGGTATAGAAAGAGAAACCACATGGGGAAACTAGAAAGTGACTCTTAACATCATTGTTCATGAGTTAATAGTGGGAAAATGGCTAAGTGGAGTGGTGGCAGCATTTAAATCAGAATTTAAAAGCAAGATCTGTGAAAATCTGTTGCCAATCTAGTATTTATTAGTGGATTTTGGGTGGAACGGTCGGATTCAAATTAAAAATTTCCTATAAGTTATAGATGACCATCCAACGAAAAAACATTTCATTCTGAGAATTATGGTGTTGAGCTATCAGGAGGGCATGAACCTTGACTATTTCAAGGTTTTGGTGTCTAGTTCAGTATTTCACAAGCTACCCAAAGAAATCTAGGAGCTTATGACTGGATTCATGTTGGCGCCCATGGAAACTGCAATTGTTCATAGATCGATGGACTCTGAGGAAGCTGCCTTGAAGGTTGTGAGTGTGGAAATGCCAGCAAAAGTGCCAAATCATAGAGGTCACCTAGGTCAAGGCCTATGTTTCCCAAAGAGGGTTTGAAGACAAAGAAGGATAAGCCAAAAGAACCATATTTGGTGCATGAGTCGCTAAGGAAACACTAGAAGAAGGAAAAGTCCATGGCACAGGAGAAAGGTAAGGTGGTAGACTTATAATCTGGGGAGGGCACCAAAGATGTGGATATGGGCCGAGACGACACTGACATAGAGGGCGTAAACCCTATCTCAAAGTTTCCCTAATACATCCCTCCCTGCCATGGAAAGGTGAATGTCCCGAAGGACCTGGATATGGGAAAATTTCTACTAAATACCCCGTCGCTACTAGACCAAATCATGTTTGAAGGTTTGCGCTTAGTGCACATTCTTAGTATTAAGTTGGAGGATTGGGACTTGCTGGACACAAAGCGATGCTCCCACATGGTGACTGATACCATTATGAACCGTGTGTTTTATAAGGATTCCAGTATGACTGCATTGGTGCCATGACAATGGATAAAGGGGGTGGACAAGGTATGGGTGCCACATTACCACCGCGTTCCCATAACACTGATGGTGATCAAACAACTGCTATGCTTAGTGCACAATGGGTGCCTATAGTTGGGAGAACCAATACCCGTGATAGATATGTTGATCCATAGGGTCACGTTGTTACCACATTTAGGGTTGAATCTGGCCATGGCAATTGGCAGAAAGACAGGTGAGCACAAGCTCACCATTAGAATGAAGGACAAATTCAAGCTCACCAAGAAACCATTTGAATACTTAATTTCCAGCATAACCAACCCCGTGGATAAGGTCGATGCCCAGATTTTGGCTGGGAGAATAATGAGGAAGTGTCATGTTGATGAAGTGCCGACACTTGTTGTGTCGTTAGCAGCGTAGTTCATGGAGGGCATATAATTTAATTCGACGCACTACCTCTGAGGTGATTACCTCGCGAACTACAAAGAAGCACAAGTTGAGAGTAAGACCTTCCATGATGCCTGGCTCTTACTCTCAATTGTGCTAACTATGTGGGAATTATTGGAGGAGAGCCAATTTCATTTGGTCACATTAGATCTACCTGAAGCAACAAATTTTATTCATTGTGGGCCACTAAGAATTCCCTGAGGGTCAAGGAAGCTAAAATATTTTGGGTGTTGATAGAGGCATGCATCCACGCTGCGTTCAGCTGCAAGACAAGGATATCACCAACTTTCTTTAAGCCGTTGTCAGGATATGTGGAATTCAAATTGAATTTCCATTGTCTCCATCTGAGTGTGGAAGGACCCCGAGAAACAATGGTATTAATCTTCCATACTAGGAAGCGGATGATGCAATCACAGCAGTCCTGGAGATTTGGCCATCATAGTGGCGCACAACTTCTAACTTGTCAGCTAGGTCTAGTAAGTTCACCATGAAGCATAAGAAAGCAAAGGCTTGGCTGATGATTCAGCAGTTGACTAAGAGGAGGACAAGGGAAGCTGAAGAAAAATCTAAGGCACAACGTGCTACTAAGAAATAGGTGAAAAATGAGGAAGAAGAGGAAGAGAACGACTCTCATAGAAGCCATAAGTCCGCTTCACTATAGACAGAGGAAGAAGAGTAGCAGTTAGGACACAGAGGTACATACCAAGAGACTACTCCATTTCGGGTTAAGCGCACTAGCAAGGATGAAAAATTAGGTCCACAAAAGAAGTCAAAGGCTAGAAAATCATCACTTGACCTGATCACTTTGACAAAAGGTGACCTGAATGATATTGAGCACACAGTGAGAGATATGACCATGGAGCTACTGCAGTAGTTCAAGCAACAATAGAAGCAAGCACTCATCACCATTCATACAAGTTTGTGCAAACTGCAAGTCTAGGCCACTCAAGTATAGGCCAGTGTGGAACCTAAAATGTAGCAGAGATAGTCCGCTCCTTGGATCCTGAGATCGTTGTGCTACTGGACAAAGCATTGATTACAAGAGTGGAAGCTGACAAGGCCACTGTTAGTGCTCTCAAGAAAGTTGGGTTGAACTTGGTTATGCTAGCAAGTGAAGCCCTTTACACCCTACAAAATAGTGTGATCACGAAACTTTGGGCTAGAGAATAGTTTTGGCTAAATGTGATCAGCGACCAGTGATTTGAAATGATCATATGTTAAAACTAAAGTAGAATTGATTTTGCCATCAATGAATTGAATGTTAACTTAAAGTGTTGAAACTCGGAGAACTACATGAGAAGAAATACTTTACAACAACTAATAAAACACAAGTAAGATGCAAAACAGAAGTAAAAATAGCAAATACATGACAATATCAGACAACAATATTGATTACGGCATTCATCCCTGATGGACTATGTCTCCGGGTCTGCTTTCAATATGGGTGACTGCTTTATTAGGATTGGAAAAGAAGAGGTCGATTACACAACAATTTGACCAATTTTGATGTGCACACAAGAAATTTTGGTCATTTTCTTCAAAAACCACTCTGAACCGGTTTTCCAATGCATGTCTCAGTTTCCAATTCGGACACTCGATGCCCCTATTACACTAAAAACAAAATCGACTATATCCTCTAGAATCTGCACTCTAAAACCCAAAATCACCAATATCTTCCTCATGAACATAAAGGTGCATTTAAAGGTTTGTAGATATATTTGAGGGATTTTTACCCAAGATTGGCATGAATGCAGCGTGATGGTCTCGGTCAAATTACTAGGGAACACCTTAGTGCCTATTCAAATGGTCATCGCATTAGTTTTGCACCAAAACTGCAACAAAAACCCACAAATGAACTTTATATTAAAACAAACCGTTGACGACTTACTGACTTGGTGGAGGACATTGACTGCCCACATGTGAATAGGTGGTTTGGATGCGTCACAAGCTACCACATTGCAGATCAATCTCGATAGTTGTAGTCTTCCATGTGAACTCATATAACTCTGACATGGTTATCCGGGTGGTTGTTCCACTCTGCTGACTATAGATGAGATACTATAGTTACCCTCCGCTCTGTTTACATGGATATCCCAAGGCAATTACGATTAACTGTAACATGTAACCCTGATGGTTATCCTCCATTCACATGCAAACACACATCTACAGTCACACTATGGTTAACTTCAAGCCCAGTGGTTTATTTCCTCTGCTCACATGCCAACCACATTTTAGACCCTGATGCAATTAACTCCAAGAACTAACCCCGACGACTTACACACTGATCACATTACCATAGCCTCTGAGATGGTCTTCTCCATGTTTATGATTGTTATAATAGTTTTGTAATGTTTTACAATGATTTCAATGTAATTCCAATAGCTTGAGAGGGTTTTAGGACTTAGGGTAATGGTCTTTGATTTGTATTTTAATGTTTTTTACAATAGATTTATGGTATTTAATGTATGGTTAGGGTTTAACACTTAGGGTTAATTCCTTCTGAAATACATTTGATTTGTAATGTTTGATTTAGATATAGGTTAAGGTTTAGCATGGTTTCAAATATTAGTTTTTAAATCATTTTGTGCTAAAAAAAACCCATTTACATGAAATTGTCGCAAAGTGACATTTGCAACAAATGTCATGTGATGATGAAATCCAAACTCTCAAAGGTGGAACTGATGACAACCAAGGTTTCAACGACTAAATCAGGTGAAGGTGGATGACAACCCCATGTCGACGACCCAATTTTGGCAGAACTAATGACAACCAACATGTCAAAAACCAAAATCCAAACCATATCACCATGAAAACCATTGACATCACCTGAACCATAAATAACACTGGCAAAACTAAACGACACTAGATTGAATGCTGACGACAAAATTGAACCTGTATAACTGATTTAAGAAAATCCTCCTCGATTAGTCCTCTCCACTTGAAAGCTTTTGGACCACAAAAGTTTGACTTAAACAAATAGTCGATGAGGGTAGAGCTCCCTCACTTTCCACCTTGTCCTAATGATGTACCAATACGTTTGATCAATCACCTGCTAGTGATGACCCTGATGATGCTGACCATGGCACATTTTGAATCCTTGACCTGTTCCATCTATCTGCAGTATGAACAACTTGCAATGATGGTAAAACACCCTATTATGAAGATGGAAATTTATTTATTTCCAAGAAATATCACGAGTTAGTGATTCATAATCATCTTTGAAAGTCATCTCTAGAGGATATTGTTCAATACCATGGACATGTATTAAAAATCTATATTGCGGAATGGAAAAGACAATCGAAGGCATTTTTGTCTTCAAACCAACTACTTGACTTGGCATACTTTCCTTCTTCCTGATTACTAAGTGAACTTGTTGCATTAGACCCATCAAACTGTAATCTGGAAACTACTGCAACTTAGTTTGATTTTGAAAGTATTGAAATGGATGTTGATTTGTTGGAATCATTGTTTCTTGATTTATTAAATGATGTTTCCATTGATTATTACCTTCCCCTGATGCATAAGTTTCTCTTGGCTGTTGTGGATATTTTGACAATGCTTTAGAAAAGGCTTTGATATGAAAACAAATGAGCTTCCTCTGCACATGAAAAGAGGCTTCCAAACTATTCAAAACATGAAATAGTGACACAATATAAGAGAAATTGAACACTGACTTTCCCCAATGCTGACCTGCATCCCTGTAACTGTTAACTTCCAAACTTGGTTTGAATTGATTCATTCTCACATTAGGGAAAGGAGCTTTAGGCATCAATTGTAATTCATGTTGTATTCTCTACTTATGAGTAAGATGTTTCGTTTCTTTAAATAGAAATGGAAAATTTTCTACCTCTTTGATCACACATATTTAAGCTAAGCCTCATAACTTGAACAAGCATCATGTTGATTCTTATGTTTTTCCTTTACACACATGATTACAAATCTCTTATTTGAAGTTATTAATCACTTCATCTGATTAGCATTAACTAAATTCAAGTGATTTTTGTTTTCATGTTCTTTGATAATAAATTCATTGCCATCTTTATTAAGATGATATTTATGTTCTCTCCTGTAAAATACTACATCATGATCATAAAGATAAGAACTCCCTAAGACAACTCCACATAAGTCTACTGGAATCACATCTAATTGCACTTCATCAATGTAAATAGCTGTAATGGAAAATCTTAATCGACACTATTTTGTGACTTTTATGTAAGTTGATTTATTTAGCCATCCTAATGGGTAAGGTTTTGGATGGTTCTGTGTTTCCAAACACAAACTCTTAACTAAATATTCAAATATTAGATTGGCCTGTGATCTATTATCAAACATTGTAACTGTCTTTCTGTACTTAGAAGTTATCATTATGTTAAATAATTCAACTCTTTTATCCTCATTTGAAGGTTTTTTGTTTGATGAAAATGCAATAGTACTTGAACTTGAACCATTGTCAAAAGTTTTACCCATCGTGACCATGGCAGTTATCCTTCTTTCACCACCTAAATTTGAACCTAGATCTTGCTGGATTGCTACTATTGCCTTCTTTTCATTCTTCTCCTTAAGGAACTTTTTGGGCTTAAGTTCTGGATGAAGTTTCCAACACTTAGATTCCTCATGACTGATTCTCACAATGAGAAGAATGAGCTCTTTCCTTCTGAGCTATGCCTGATTTCTTTCTCTTCAAATTGTTCTTCCCTTTACTACCATTGCAGTCTTTGATTTCCAACTCTTTGGATGACTGCGGTGAAGACCTGAATGGCCTTCCACCTGATTCAATATGTATGGCGTGAACACACACTTCATCAAAATCATCAGGATTAAACATAAATAATGTATGTTGCAAATATGAATGTAAATTGCCGACGTATTTTAGTAATGTTTCACATGTATCCATTGAAATACCAAGCACCAATTCTTTCTTTCTATACTCCTAAGTAAACTCTTGAACACTCTACCCTTTACCTTGCCTCAAGTGCTGCCAATCAATAAAAACTTGTTTCATGTATCTTAAAGGATATAATTATTTCCTAAGAGCTTTTAAAAACTTAGACCATGAATAGATGATTTTTCCTTTTTCCTTTACATCTATCTAAGTTTTAATTTCCCACTAGATTAAAGTTGTTCCCCCCATTCTATGTGTAGCTAACTGAATTTTCATTTTATCGTCAAAAATTTTCTGAATACGACAATACATTTCTAACTACTTAATCCAATTATCTAGCTTTTCACGATTGATTTTGCCATCATAATTAGGTAATTCAAATTTTACATCAAGTTTCAAAAGAGATGTTTTCTTAGGTTTCTTGTTTCAGATTCTACACTGGAATAAGAAGAATAAGAAGATGATGATGATGGAGATGATGGAGGTGAAGGTGGTTTATCACCCTTGCCTTTACCTTTGTTCTTCTTCTTTGTCCTTGAAGAAGAAGTTGCATCTCTCACCTTCTTGTCTTCATAGATTTCTCCCAACATCTACTGCATAGTCAAGAATGCTTGCTCAAACTATTCATCGCTCATCTTAGCTTCTAGATTTTCACCTAGATCAGATCTTGCCATGGCCAACTTATGAATGACTCTTCACTTTCAAATCTCTGGATCAATCTGCTCATGGTTTCCTTCCCGTTTGGACTTCAACCTAGTTAACATTCAATAAAAATTCTACATACAAAACCTACTCTAATACCAAATTTAATGATCTGAAATGATCATATGTTAAAACTAAATTAGAATTGATTATGCCATCAGTGAATTGAATGTAGTGTTGAAACTATGAGAATTGCTTGAGAAGAAATAATTTAGGACAAGTGTTAAAACATAAGTAAGAAGCGAAACATAAGTGAAAACAACAAATACACAATGATACTAGACAAAAATATTGATTATGGAGTCCATCCCTGATGGACTACATCTCCAGGTCTGCTTTCAAGGTGGGCAACCGCTTTATTAGGATTGAAACCAAAGAGGTTGATTACAAAGCAATTTTACCAATCTTAATGTGCACATAGGTACTTCTAATCAATGTCTTTAGAAATCTCTCTAAACCATCTTTCCAAAGCCTGCCTCAATTTCCAATTCCAACGCCCGATGCCCCTATTACACTAAAAAAAAAATCGACTATATCCTCCAGAATCTACACTCTAAAACTCAAAATCACCAATATCTTCCTCATGCACAAAAAGGTGCATTTAAAGGTTTGCAGATAAATTTGAGGGCTTCTAAGCTACGATTGGCATGAATGCAAGATGATGGTCTTGTTCGAATCACTAGGCAACACCTTAATGCCTAGTCACATGGTCATCGCATTAGTTTGCACCAAAACTACAACAAAAACCCAAAAATAAACTTTATTTTAAAAAAAACCATTGATGGCTCACTGACCAGACGGAGGAGGTTGACCACCCGCATGTGAATAGGAGGTTTGGTTGTGGTCCTGTCAGATGCTGCCACCTTGTAATTCAATCCTGTAAGTTGCAATCTTCCATGTGAACACGTATAAGTCCAACGCAGTTATCTAGGCATCAGTTCTGGTCTGCTGACTATCGCTGAGATGTTAATGTTACGCTTCGCTATGTTCACATGCCTATCGTGAGGTGGTTACGGTTAACTGTAACATGTAACCCTGATGGTTATCCTTCGTTCACATGCGAAAACACATATGCAGTCACGCTATGGTTAAATCCAAGCCCAACAGTTTATTCCCTCTGGTCACAGGCCAACTACGGTTTAGACCCCAATGCAGTTAACTCTGAGCGTTAACCCCTTTGGCTTACACAATGATCACATTACTATAGTCTCTAAGACGGTCTTCCCCGCAGTTATAACTATTATAATAGTTTAGTAATGTTTTACAATGATGTCAATATAATTCAAATAGCCCGAGAGGGTTTTAGGACTTAGGGTAATGGTCTTCTAAAATGCATTTCATTTGTAATGTTTGATTTAGGTATAGGTTAAGGTTTAACATAGTTTCCGATTTTAGTTCTTAAATCCTTTTGTGCTAAAAAAACCCATTTACACCAAGTTGTCAAAAAGTGACATATGCGACAAACATCACGTGATGACAAAAACTGAACTCTAAAAGGTAGAACTAATGAGAACCAACATGTTGACAACACAATCCTGTGAAGGAAGATGACAACCCCATGTTGACAACCAAATTCTTGCAGAACTGACGACAACCAACATGTCAATAATCAAATTCCAAACCATATCACCATGAAAACCATTGACATCACTGGAGAAACCTGAACCATAAACAACACTGCTGAAATTGAACGACACCGGACTGAATGCTGACGATGAAACTGAACCTGTGTAACTGATCTGACAAGATCCTCATAGATCAAGCAGAAGGTTAACAATGCCCAAATGTTTCTTGACAAGATGTCCACGCTTGATCTCCTTAAGAATATCAGAATGAGGGCACCACAACCGCAATAGCTGACGGTTGAGAATCGTTATAGAGCTAAATATCCCATAAGATGCGCGAGTCGATGCAAGAATTCACATGCTCACTGCAAGAGTGATTGATGCAAGGACGAAGTTGGCTAAGGTTCAGTTTGAGATGAACCTTAAGATCATGGAGCTCAGGTTGAGGGCCGAAACTTCGACTCCACTAGAAGTCAGAGAGCAGTGTGAGGCAACTGTCAAGGATGAAGCTGCTGCAGTAGATGCCACAGTGAAGGGGTGCACTTTGCTCTTGCAGCAGTCACTTGAAATAGTTACCATCCTGTAGGAAGATCCCAAGATACAATGGCTAGAAACAAAATTAAGGGAACTACAACAGAGATATGATGAGGTCAAAGTGATGTGCACCATCACCATCACACAGAGGTTGGCGAAGCTGGAGAAGCACATGCACTAAAGGAATAGGTAGACGCAGCACAGTGCAAGGAGGAAATACTGAAGGCTAGATTGGGGCCTTGGCTATATGAACCTTATGTGCTCAAGGCCTCTATCAAAGAAAAATTGGCCAGTATGCAAGCAACATAGCAGAAAATATAAGCAAATAGCATAGGACTAACGACGGAGTAGCTGGTCGAGCAGGTTAAGCAGGAAGTCACGTAGTGTACCGTTGTGGTTGTAGTAGTACAGGTGGAGCTGGGAGGCCTTCGTGACATGATCTCTATGCCAACAGAGTGGGCCAGGGGTGAGCCACTAGATTTGTATTGGGGGTCTATTAGGAGCAGGTCCCCTAAGGTCAGTAACTTGCATAAACTTTATGAGACCCACCCTTGGTCTGGGGACCATGACATTGTATAAAAAGGGAAGTCTTAGAAGAGTCTAAGGAAATCTTTAGTTCATATTTGATTTTGATGAATGGAATGGGTCTGTAAGAGCTAAGAGTAAAGAATCTTAGGATAGAGGCTTTGTAGTTGTGTGCGAAGAGGCCTAAGGTAGAATTCTGCAGCTGAGTGTGTGGACCCCTACAACTATGTGCATATGGTAGTTAGAGTGTGTAAAGGAGATCTCAACATCAATGAAGAGAATTATTCTGGAATTACTTGTGTATGAGCTATTTTACTTCTGTTATGAATGCAAGCAATTATGTTATGTTGAATACTGGGTTTATGATTTAATGTTGTATTGATGCGTGAATCTATGTGTTTTAGTTTGTTATATGAACACAAGTGAGAATATATGTTTGCACGTAGATAATCGTAATGTATGGTGAATTTATCCACTACTTAAGCTAATTTGGCTAAATACAATAGTAAGAGAAATCACAGAGGTGCATAAGTGTCTAACTTGCCTTAGGGTACGTGAAGGATGACTGCAGACCTTCGCGAAGGTCTCAAAGATGA
Organism: Pinus taeda; assembly: GCA_000404065.3. Taxonomy (NCBI): domain Eukaryota; kingdom Viridiplantae; phylum Streptophyta; class Pinopsida; order Pinales; family Pinaceae; genus Pinus; species Pinus taeda. The sequence continues at coordinate 20,234 of APFE031146555.1, forward strand.
ATCATAAAAGTATATCGATAAGCCCTGAAAATCTTATAGATGTGCACGAAGTAAGAGTTACAGCATAAAGTGACATCACTACCATCTCAGGTTGTAGAAACTTGATCCGTACATCCCCCCATACTGCTTCTGGTGAGACTTCAGTCCACGCTATGCGGATTGATACCGAAAGGGCTAGTAGTGAAGGTATTTGCTTGGATAATTAATGTTGAACATGGGTCAAGCCACATCAAGCCAACATATACATCTTTAGAACAACATTTCAAAATCATATTCATCATTTAGCTACTTGGATTAGTTTACTAGTTCACAATTTTGGGATTTCTATAAATATCATGTAGCAAAATAGTAGTAATATTTTCCTCAATTTTAGCACGTGTTCATGAAGCTATTTCTAGTTGATTCCACTTGGATTGAGTCATAATAACATTATTCTTAATAAAAAAATTCAGCCGACAACATTTTCACTTGATTACATTAGGCATTTTGGTCCTTTGTTCACCCTACTAGTTCATCGCTTTGAAATTTCTAGTTTTTAGTAGTAATTTTCTATGCAATTTTAACATATAAACTACTATAATATTTTCACTTTATTATTAATATTTAATTAATAATTAATAAATTGTAATTTTTATTAATATATTTAAAAGTATATTATCTATTTTTATTTACCACAATGTTTATGATACAAGTAAAAATAAAATTATAATTGAGAGCTAATATAGATATTTTTCAAATTATGTTGAAGCATGGTAATAAAATGTTAAAAACTAATTTAGGAGGCCATTCAAAACAAATAATTAAAGGTTGAATTCAGTGTTTTATATTATGTATATATTCCCTTAATTAATAAAGGGAATAATAAGGCCTAAAAATGTAATCTAAAAAATTCTATCATCAATAAATTTTATTATTACATATTAAGAATTTAATTATTAATATCTTTGAATATAAAATTGAAAAAATAAAAATTTTATTTTTGGAAATTTATAGTTTTTAAATTATAACATAAAATTAATTATAAGCCTAGGAAGTTTAGAATATATAATGACAAGGTGTAGTGTTCCGTTAAGATATTTTGTTATGAAATTGTCATTTTTATTAACAAAAATTTAGTCATGCTAAGGGCTGGTGTGCCCTAGAACTTAAATGGCCACTGTTAATTACTCATGTCTCTGGACTCACATTACCTAAATATATATATATATATATATGTGTGTGTGAGATGTTTGAAAAGTTAATGTCCAAATTATTTTGATAACATATTCATGATATTCTATATATAGAAAGATTTCTATATATTTAAGGCAAGGAAGCTTAAATGTCATTATGTAAAGGTATGGATCATTATAACATTGTAGTTTAATTGTTTTATATTTTGAAAGCTTTGTCTTTTGAGAATTTTTAAAACATATTTTCCATCAAATTCATCCATCATGTAAAAATTTGTTGAACCCTCTAATTTAATTTATAAAATTTCAACAATCGAAACGTCTCAAAATTTTTTATGATAAAATAAAATATAATTTAATTGGACTAAAATAATTTTATCCCATTTCTATTATAAACTTTAAATATTTTAACTCTAAAACATAAAATATTTAGTATCGTGACACTTGGGAGGGCATTGGAACATGGATTTTGAATACTAATATAATATTCAAAGCTAAAATATTGATATTAAACGTTAGCGATTTTTTAGATTTAAAATGTAATGGAAAACTTTTAGTTTAATTATTCTATAAATCATAACGGTATTTAAATAATTTATTAATAATTAATAATAATATATTAATTTTTATAATAATATATTAATTTTTATAATAAATAAAACAATTTATAAATATAAATTATTTTAACTTTTTATTTAGTTATATCTTAAACTTTCCATAAGGAGTAATGGATGAATAGGCTATATAAATGAGGTTTAAAAACGGGTAAGTTTAATATTCTTTTTTTAGTATTTTTAAGATTCTCGGTTTAACACTTAATTTAATTAATAAGTTAAATTATCTTTTTCTACGATATTTTTTCTAATTAATTTCAATTAAAAGGTGGGAGAGTTTTTTTTTTAAACTTAGAGTTTATGTATTTTAATTTATAGAATTTGAGTGTTTTAAAAGGTTTTTCAAAGGTGGAATCAATTGTCGAATCAATTTATACACTCAAAGATGTATTTTAAATAAAAAGAATAAGAATATTTTATTTGAAATTGTATTATTGAATTGCAGTGAAAAATACCATTGTGCCAATAAGTTTGACTACACCTTTTTAAATATTTAAGTTATTATATTTTAAATAAATAAATTATATAAATTATAAATTTTGAAATAAAAAATTAATATTAGCTTTTCTATTATATTAATATTTTTATTTTCATCTATAAAACATTGGATTAAATTATAGTTATTATTTGTTTGTTTGTGATTAAAGAGACCATTATATGTTTTATAACTATATATAAATTAATAAAATTATAATGAATAGATATATGTAGCCTAGCTAGTAAACTAAATGGTAATTTCTTGATCATTTTTTCTTGTTGATTTTACCCACAATATAGTAGAGGTTTCTAGGAATCATAAGTTTAGAATATATAATTTGTAAAGCTGGAGTACCTCATAATTTTTTATGGTGTTTAATCCATTTATGCATTCAATGTTGCATTTTAAATAACAAGAAATAATAATCTTGCTTGAATTTGTATTTCCATATTTCGTAAAGAAAAAACCATTTCATTAGTTAATTAGAAAACACTAATAAAATATGTATAATGTAATAAATAAATGAAGTGGCCCATTTAAAGGCACATTTTCTATTCAATTCTAGCCAAAATCCAATAGATATACCTAAGAATCATATGTTTAAGTTATTTAACATGTAAAGTGTTTGATAGGATTTTTAGGGTAGTAAATCAATTTATGCATTCAAAGTGCAATTCAAGTAAAAATAAACCACAGTCCTACTCACAACCATGTTTCAAGATTTCCGAAAGAGTAATTTAGTTTTTTTTTTCCAAGCAAAAAAACGGTAACCTTTTATTAAAAAATTTAATGAAAAGTTACACTAGCAGATGCAATGAAACATTCCGTAAGTTGCCACCTGGGCTCGAGTGCTTTCACACCCCACACAATCATGCAAAAAGAATAAGAACAGAGAAGAGAAGAGAAACTAAAAAAGGAATAAAAACAAATCCATTTTTCAAGTTTTTCTCCCCTTCTTCTTTTCGACCTTACGCCACTCTCCTTGAGTGGGCTCGATCGAGGCCATGACTAACTGTGTTTCAGCATTCTGAGGGCCTGTTTCTTTGTCTGAGTCTGAAGTGTCTGAGTGATGATACCGTTTGGTGCCTCCCATGCTTTGGTCCACGCTTGTCATCTGAACCTGTGAAGTCTTGTTGTCTGTTGTATTTTCCTTCTAGTTCCCTGTTTCATCTTCCTCTATAGTGATATCATCCTCTTCTGCTTCTGTTTCTTCATCTTTTTTCCTCGATGAGGCTTTCATTTCTGCTGCTCTCTTCTTTACGACGTCATCTATGTTCTGCCATCCTTTTGGCTTCCTTTGGTGAGGCTTGCTCTTGTTTTGACTTTTGCATGCACTGAACAGATGACCTGTTTGTTGACATCCCCTGCATCTGAATTTTGTATTCTCATAGTCCAGGGTTTGTTTCCACTATGAATTGTTGAAATTTAGAATGATGCTTTCAGGTAGTCCTTGGCTAAGATCTACCTCGACACATATCCTGGAAAAAGTAAAGATTCCTTTTATGTGTCTCTGTGAATCAATCTTTAACATTCTTCCAAGGGCATTCCCTATAGCTAATAAGGCTTTGTAGTGCCAAAATTGTATCAGAAGATTATGCAACCTTACCCATACTGGCATCCTTGATACCACCATAGTATTGGCATCAAACTCTGGGAACCATGGGGTAATGAAAAGTCCCGCATTTCCCCAGAACCATGGCCCTTCATTGAGGATTTTCTCCTTTTCTTCTTCTGTGAGAAAGGTTACTATGAAAAAACCCTTTGAGCATAGTTTTATTTGACAATTTTTTGTCCAAACTGTGTAGATCCATTGGTACAAAACATCGGTTCTAGGCCAGAAGCCGTTAAATCTACAAATAACAGCGTTTTTCTGTAGATATGAGAATATGTATTTTACCTCTGGTAAATCCAGCGAGATGGATGGATTTTCTGGCACTTGATCCACAATGTACTGCCCTGGGGGTGCATTATTAGTTGTAGCTTCTTTCCCCTTTGGAGGTTCTTTCCCTTTGGCTGCATCTTGGTAGGTACCTGTAGGATTTGAGGTATCTCCCTTAGATCCGCCTCGTAGTCGGTGATTGAGGGTAATAGTTGAGTCCTTTGCCACCCTGTAATGTTGGAGTGTATGTTGATCCTGCAAGCAGTGCCCAAAAAATATTAGGATTTGTAATGCAACTGGAGTCCCTATTTTGTCCTGGATCTCTTTTTTTAGCTCCAATACACTCATCTGGTCCCAGATCTGCACACAAACGTGTCTGCCTTCTGTTGATCTGATAAAAATTTGCTTCAGATCCACTGTGTCTGCTTTGTGTTCTGGATCTGACAGAGTTCTGTTTTGCTTCTGTCTGGATCTGACCGGATTTGATAGATCCGCTCCTATTCTGCAGTATTCGACCCAATCTGATGAGCCGTTTCCCAGATCGGGGTTCCTGAGGGAGCTATTTCTCATTTGCAGGTCGCAGCCTACAAGCCCTCTGTTGGAGCGATGCTTCGAGATGGTAAAGGCCCTGTTCTGTACTGAAGAAAGTAGAGAAAACTCAAGATACCAAGGGTACAGGTCCATACTCTCACCCCATACCTTGTCTTCGACCATGCCTTGTAAAAACGGCCCTAGATCAGCAAATCGGATCCCCAGCAGATCAAACTGGGGTCTGGGATCTGTCATACGCCTCTATTGACGGTAATCGGAGGCGGATCTGCCAGTCTTGAGCAGAGCGGTTGTGAGAGGGAGCGTATCAAGACAGATCTATGTCCAGACAACGAATGGATGCTCCAGCCTCTGTTTCCTGTGGTTCGAGTCATGAGGGTTCTTGCCGTCAGTGGATCCAGTGCTATGCCGGAGGGAAGCAGCATTTGCTGGGAATCCTGCGGTCAGGCTTCTGGTCGATCCACATCCGAACGAGTCTTTGGGGCCTGCGTCTGCGCAAATCGGACCAACTGAAACCCTAAACCCTTGAATCGCCTCCATCGTGTCTTCAGTAGGACTATTCTTGTTGTATCAAAAGAGTAATTTAGTTAATTAGTAAGAGTGTGCCAATAAAAATAGTTACAAATTTTCTCATAACTATATATTAATCAAAGACTAAATCTAAATGTTTTTTTTTTCGAGCTCAAGGGTTTTCGATATGATATGGGTTTTAGGGCCAAAAGATCGAAAGTATTACACCATTTGTCTCCTATATCTCAAGGTTTATACCATCACATATTGAAACTTGTATTATGTTAGAGGGTGTAGGTGATTATTCAGTTGACCCCCTTGAGGGGATTCAAATTTGGAGGTCGCCTCATACTTCTCTAACAATGCAGGCACGTTCCCCCTGCAAATATCCTATAGGGAACTTGAGATCCATGGTTCCATTTGATATTTTAAGTTTCGAGACTTTTCCCAAGGGGAAAATCATATAGGTTTTGGTTGATAAGAAAAATTTTCTTTGAAAGGCTACCACTCCCTTCAACATGGACCCCTCCTTGGATTTTGTCTCGCTTAACATCTTTTGTCCCTATTTAACATCCATATCTATTACCGATTCACATTCTCTAATATCCACTCTAGAGGTCCTTATATTTGTCTCCTCACATTCTCATGCTCTTTACTCCCTTATATATCTTTTACATTTTTCTCTACCATTTACCTACATACCAATTTTATATGTAGTTTTCTCACATTGGATATTCTTACCGATGGAATTCTTTGTGCCTCTCCAAGTCCTTCATTCAATACAAGTATTGGTTACACCCCAAGAAATAAATGGAAATATATCAAGAGGAATTTAAAGGAATTGTGCCCAACTCTAGGTAAATCTATCGAACTGAATGACGTACATGAATGGATAATTTGAAGATTACTAGAAGTCTTCTCAATAAGTGAGCATCCATGTTCTGTTTTAGATAGAAGACTATTTTTTTATATATATATAATCCCTAGGATAGCCCCCTAGATGTATGATCTTAGTAAAATGATGTATGAGTTAAGTCACCTTTTTAGAGGAGGATGCTTAGACACTATTAAAAGAGAAGATAGTTTTGGGGATCCCACACCCTCTTTACTAAGAAACATTCTATTGAATTTGATGCCAACTCCAGAAAATGAGTTGTAATTGGTGAGCCTTGGTATTTCACTGAGGATGTTTTAACTTTCAAGTGGTAGTTAATTCTATAATTTGATAGTGTACACATTACTAAAACATCATATTCAATGGCTAAGATTGATGCTTGAGAAATTTCATCAAATACATCTATCCTTGAATATAAAAAAATATATATTGGCAACACCTAGTAGAATATTGTTGGGCCATGCAGTTTCAAAGGAAGGGATAAAAGTAGATATGGTGAAAATTAAATTAATCTTAGATTTTAAGCCTCTTGTAAATCAAAGTAAAGAAATATATGTTTAGTTCATGTCGGATATTATAGAAAATTCGTTCGACATTATTCTAGCATCACATTTACAATCAACGATATTCTATCGAAAGATGTTCCTTTAATTTTTTCTAATGAATGTGATGATTCATTCCAATTATTAAAAAATAAATTAGTTGAAGCTCCAATTACTAAGTTTCCTGACTGGTCCAAATAATATCACATACTCTTTGGTGCATCAAATGTTGCAGTCAAAGTAGCATTAACACAACCCGATGAGGAACTAATATACTGTCCAAATTCCTACGCCAATAGAATGCTTAACAAAGCTAAACGAAACTGAACCATAACAAAATGTGATGCTCTAGCTATGATTTTCACATTCAAAAAAATTTGACATTACTTTTTGGCCAACCCATTCATATTTCACATTGATCACAAAGTGTTTAAATACATTGTCAATAAACTATTTCATTTTGGTTAAATATGTCAATAGTTATTATTATTAAGAGAACTCAATTTCAAAGTTATTGTATGACCAGTAAAACATGTTGTCGGACCTAACCATGTATCATGAATTGAGGCTTATGAGGAAATGAACGATATGGATGATGACCTTTCAAATACAAATATACTCAAAATTGAAGCAATTCCATTTCAACTTGCTAAAATTGTAGAACTCTTACATACCATGAAAGCACCTAACAGTTTATTAGATAAGAAGAAATAGGAACTTGCTATAAAACCAAAACCATATACATTAATTATATAAGTTGGGAATCGTTGAAATACTTTACAGATGTGATTTATGACATGAGAGGGAAGAAATCATTATCAAAGCAAACAATGGGGGAGATAGAGTACACTATTAAGGAGAAATGATTACATGAAAGATAATGCAATAAGGACTCTGGTGGCTAATACTATTCCATGATTGTCAAAAATATGTACAAAAATGTGGTATATTTCAAGGAACAAGTCATCCTTCTTTGAAACACCAAATTCCATTGCACCCAATTATCGCTTCACTAAATTTTGAGATATGGGCGATCGAATTTGTCAGCCCATTTCCCAAAAGTGGTAAGAGGACATGAGAGAAATATATAATAATTGCATACTAGTATATAATGAAGTGGGTAGTGGTTGAGTTAGTCAGGTCTTGCACTAAAGAACTTGCAGCAAAATTGATATATAGAAAATTAGTAACACAATTTGGCTTTCATTTAGTTCTTATTAGTGATAGAGGAACCCATTTTATAAATGGTACAATCCAAGCACTAAAAAAGAAATTTATGATCGAACACCATAAGACCACTTCATACCACCCACAAGCTAAATGTGTTGTGGATTCGTTTAACAAAACATTAAATGAAGGTTTAATGAAAATATGTAATGTCGATAGCGATGAATCGGATTATAAGGATCCAAATATTCTATGAGCTTATTGTACAACGTATAAATGACCAACATGAACAACATCATTTAAACTTAATTTGGTCAAGAAGCAATTGTACTATTTCATTATTCATCAAACCCACATAGCGTGTTGACTATACTAAAATATAATACAAAGTTACAAATGGAGAAACTCAAAAAATTACACCAACTAGAGGAAGATTGATTTTTCACCCTTCACCATCAACAGGTCAACATGAAACATAAAAAAACATCGTATGATAGGAACCTTCAGGCTAAAAATTTTCAAGTTGGTAATCTCATAATACTATATGACATTAAAGTTAAAGGCAAGATGAAGAAGCTTGAAATTGCGTGGTTAGGACCACTTGTTGTTGAGGACATCAAACCTTCAAGAGTTATAAAATTGAAGACTTTCTAAGGGCATCTTTTCAAATCACTTATTAATGATGCATGTCTTAAGAGATATATTTCTTAGTAATATTTAACATGGGTTAGCCATAGGACTATGGATGAAAAATGTAGCCAATTAATATGTAAAGAACTAAACTATTAAAAAAATAAAGCTAATTAAATTTTGTTTAGTTATTCATTTTTTTTCATTTTTGCATTTTAAAAATAATTCAATCAAATTAATTAGAAATTCATTATATATATCACTAACATAATTGTTGGTTCAATACGAAAAACAATTGGAACAAGTACTTAGGTAACTAGATTAAAACAACATTATGGAGCGGGAGCCCGATATTCATAATCTCCTTAGGGAGAAATAGTGTTCGGAATGAAAACAATATAAAGAGGAACAACATATAGAATATAAGGGAAGAACTGACTTAGATCATGAAAGAAAAATCTCACAGAACAAGCAAATCGAGTATGATTCGATAGTTCAATTAACTAGAAAGGAAGCATTAACTCTTCATTTGCATGTAGCTCCAGAAAAGCACTCATGTCTTACAACCCGACATATAGATATGATAGAATATATCACAAAAGAAACGTAGAGGGACCCATTAGCCAAAGTAATGAATTATGGTTGTCCCTTTCTAATAAGTTACATGTTCCTCACATACCACTATCGTCAAATGATTAGTAGAGGTTATTTCAATTTTGTTTCACAATTACTATCCACTATGTAGGAAAAGTGATGAGTAAAAGGCATGCACATGTATGGTGACAATTGAGGAGACAATCTGGAGGGTATCAATCAAGCAATAATGACAAAACAATTAATTCCACTTCTATTAAAATCTTAGAGGTCACCGATTTACTGAAAACATTTCTTTAAATTTCAGTTGATACCCCCTACACCTTGGATGATATCCCTCTTATACATAAAATTGTTTTTTGTTACTTTGAGCTTCTTGATTACCTCAAAAAATAGGAATTTTGATATGTTTTCTCCATAGAAAAATCAAAGGTCAGGTGTGATGAAGAAGAGATTACAGTCGAACCCTTAACTAAAACAATATTTGACCTCTTTGACAAAATAGAATTGGGATTACACATACATAACATCAAATAGGTGAAGGTTGAGGAACATACATGGGAAAATTATTTTGAATCCTACCTCAAGTGGACCAAGATGAGAGACCAACAAAATTCCCATACTTATTTCTTAGAAAAGGCCATCATTCGTGACATTCTCCGCTCTCCGCTTGTCATATATTTGAGGGTGGGGGAGATGTTGGAGGAGCTAGTTGACTCAGCTGACTAGCACAACCTTATGTTTGAAAATAAATAATGGTGAAGGATAACTAAAGATAGACTAAATTGGATGCAGGTTTTAGGATTGAGAACACGATTTTACGTCCCATAGCGACTTCACCTAATGGTTGTTGGTCTACTACTCTTGGTCACTAGTTCCATGTGGTGGGTCTATGCTCCTCTAGTCAGCTTGGCCCCTCAATCTCATGTCAGTGGTTCCCTGTTGGCTGTGTGTGTTGCAATTTAATTCAACTTTTCCTATTCCCCTAGTTCCTCCCCTGCTTCATCTCAGCCTCTTATTGGGTTGGAATTGTTCTTATCATTTGGCTAGTGGATGGGTTCCCGTGGTTTGTCTCTACCTTATTAGGCAGGTCCCATTTCCTCTCCCATCGCTACCTCTACCTTGGTGTGACATTGTCCTGGTCTATGTAGTCTTCTGAAATTTCAACTCCTAGGTCAGAGACTATGTTTTCACATCCTCCATAAGTGTCGTTCCAAGCATAAATTGAAACTTCCAATACTCTAGTGGCTCTACCCCTAAGTTCAGCGAGTAGGAGGATTCTAATTTTGTGAAGAAGGCTCATGAGATCCTTAAGATTGAAATATGTTGCCCTCAAGCCCACTCTAGGGCTCTACAGCCAGCAAAAAGAGGCCTTATTGAGCAGTTCATGGGCCTCTAGCCCTCCACTCATATAGTTAAGGTGTTGATTGCAAAGAACTAGAATCCTATGATGAAGGGTGCCTTTATTTCCTCTATCTATGGAAAGGGTTTCTACAACATTTATTTTGAGAATCTTCTAGATTGTGACTTGGTGTTCAGTAGCAATCCATATTTTACGGCCGCCCAAGGGCTCTATCTGGATCGATGGAATCCTAGTTTCAACACTCATTACGATATTCCATCTTTAGTTCTCATCTAGGTGAAACTACCTTACCTCTTCCTGCATTGCTGGAATGATGTGATTTTTTGGCTTATTGGGAACCCTTTGGAGAGGGATATTAACTGTTGTGAGCTCAGTTTTTTATGTTCCCATAGACCCAGCTACCAATCCCTATTGTGGAGCCCACACCTGAAGTTCCTAGAGTTGTGCCTTGAGCACCCCCAACACATTCTGCTACTCTGTCAATCCCTCGTGGAGTGCCTTCCTAGTGACTTTGTGAACTATGTCACCGATGTCATATAGGTCACCCTTAGTCAATGTAATAGGCTCCCCATCCAACTTGGAAGCCTTGGTCTTCTTTCATGGCCCTGTTCGTTCTGTCCTGTGCGGTCGGTTCAATTATGTGGAGATCGTGCTTGGGTTCGCGTCGTCCGTTGTATCACCTGTCCCCTGTGATATGGTTAGGTCTGGGCCTCTTTCTTCCTACATCGTAGTGGCCCCTACTATTGCTACCTTTTTTTTGGTGGCCTTCTTTACCTCTCAGGACACCCATACTTCTTTAGCTAGCTGTTGATTCCGCTTTTGTTGTGCTAGCATCTTGGAGGCAACCTTTTGTTTCCAAATGTTCGTCTCATCATGCACTTCCACATCTAGTGCATTTCGTTTTGGTGGCCACGTGTCAAGCACCACGAAAACAGCATCATCCATTGCGATGAAGGGGAGCGTGGTCCACTTTTGCTCCAGATCCTTTCGCGCCCTGATATACACATTGTGCATATCTGCTTTAAAGTCTGCAAAGCTCCTCAAAATATCATATACCAAGGGGGATAGGCACAGCCATTTGTTGATCCATAGTCGTATGCTTGCCTCCATAAGTACCCAGAGGATCTTGGATTCTCAGATTCACGTGGCATCCTTCATCGCCCATGGCAATGAGTATTTTGCTACCTCTGGCTAGTCCTAGTCAAGGGGAGGAAACTGACTATCCTTAGGCAATTATCCTTTAACCAATAGGATGAATAAGAGCAACCACACGTAGTGGAAGTTCTTACCCTACTCCTAGGCCTCCCTATAGCTCATCAGGAACTCCTCACAGAGGAACTGCACCCAGTTGAACCATACCCCTTCTGTGCGTTGCTCAGCCAGTGCGATGACCGTTGCTAGTGTCTCATTGCCATGACATTTTCTCATCACTTTCGTTGCCAACAAATGGGTAGCGACACAAACCCCTTTGTCCTAAATGATAGTAATAATGTAACCCCTCTACTTTTTCTCCAACTTATACTTCTTTTTCATGGCCTCTACAATTTCCAAGTCTCTAGTTATGCCAACTATTTCTGCAGGGTCCCTTCCCGTACATAGAAGTCGAGAAATCCTATGAACGA
>APFE031146569.1:523-10684 GCA_000404065.3 Pinus taeda
GGCATGTATAAATATGTATTGTAACATTGAAAGGAATATAATGAAAAATCAAGCTGGTAGTCTCGGTTTTGAGTTCCAATGGGAAATCTCTGTGTATATGTGTTTTATGTGTTACGCTCTCGCATTTTTATTTTTCCTATGATTTAGAATTCGTATGCAGGTAATTTCTGTACGGGGTTAAAACCTACAAGTGGAAAACATTATTAACAGAATGGTTGTTGATTCCTCTTTCTGTTTGTTGTTTTCCTCATTTGAGGAGGCCCGGAGGCTCGAGATTTCGAATCACTGCTCGTTTTTGCATACATTGGGATGGGAAAGTATTTTTGTTGCTTACCAGCTTAGCTTTATACTCTATCTTTAGTTGATGAACATACAATTTACAAAATGCTTAAGTGCATATACTATGTAACTTTTTATTGCCTTAATAGAAAGTTTGATTTTTTCTCTGGGAAAAAAAAGGAGGTTTCCCCCATGAAGAGGCTAATTCTCAATTCATTCATCTATCTTTTCTTCTGTTTTGTGATATGGTTGCATAACATTTGGTATTAGAGATTTGGATTCTAGGGTTTTGTTGTGTCAAACAGACCATCTTCGAATTTTCACTATAAATCTTCAAAGCTTCAGAGGCTAAAATTTCGACTACGTGGAGCTGAAATCTTGGTGAACTTTGTGTATAAATTTCAGAGCTTGGTTATCTATATTTTATGAGATATGGTCTAAATAATTTAGGGTTTTTGCATGCTCCAAAATTCGGTCTCAAACAAGTGACCTAGGGAAAATAGTCATAACTTTCTCTATATGCATCGGATTTGAATTTCGTAAAAAGTGATTGAAATCACACGAAATTTAGTTTGTTTTGTATCATATTTAGGGATGAAGGTTGAAACAGTGACATGTGGCATTCTGTACAAGTTCACTCTACTAAACTTGTTGTAGCATCTATTGCTATTTAAAATTCATTCTTTAATTTTATAAAAAATGAACAAAACTAAAAATCAGATATTATATTCCAAAAATTAAGAGAGAATAAAAAGTCCAAAGCAGCTATTTATTGATGACGGCATTCAAAGCCGATGTAAGGAGGACCCTGACCCATATTAAAGTACGAGCGATATCATAAAATCTAAGTGAGCATGGGATCAGGAGGTAGATAAATTTCTCTGTGGGGGAGCAACAAGCGTGAGCTTTAACTCAGGCTCAACCCATGCAGTTGACCATGGCACCAAGCTAGTTGACCGAGATCTACGACCCAAGATTACTACGGGGGTTCAAACCCGATGAATATATCGTACACTCCCTACCCCCGTAGCGGGCCACCCTCATTGCTTCACTTCATCTCATCCCCTCCACGTCATCCACCACCCTCATTCATTGTCAACCATTTCATCCACTGTTCCCCATCAATTCCTTTGCTATTCCATTAATTAAGTTCATTAATTATAGTTTTTGTTTCCCCCCGTTTGATTATTTTATATATAAGAGATTAGCAAAACCCTATTGTTTTAGCCTTGTTTTAATATTAAGCAGTCTTGCAACGAGTTCAGCGAATCCAAGTCAGCAATTGTGCCAGTAACTTTCATCGGTATCTGTCACCTATAGTCACCATGGCCCAACAACTAAGTTCCTCATCAGTTATTCATACCCCCTTAATGGATGTTGAAAGAGATATTTCTGATACCCTCTATACAATTAAACATCTTCATTATATCAAGAGATCATTCTGAACCATAAGAAGTCTCCTATATTCATGGCAATGATTAGGTCAGGTGTTCTAGCCGCTTTTGTTTGCATAACTCATTTATTTCCTGAATTTATTCAATGGCTAGCCTCAACAATGTACCCCCGAAAATGTTTTGTAATGAATCAGTCTGGGGAAAAGGTTTTTCAAGTAACTTCACAGTTAATACACCAAGCTTTGAATTACCCTATGTCAGGAACTTACACCACCTTACTGAGGAATCCCTAATTTCTTATTATGATATCATGTCTCCTCAGGAGCTTTCTCATGTCACTTCTTTCTTAGCTCCTAAATCTAGCCAATTCTCCTTAGATGGAAATCTTTTCTCTTTAGAAATGTTTGCAGTTGATATAAGACCTGTATTGCAAGTAATTGCTAAAATTCTAGGGAAAGAAGACTCCAAGCAGGTAGATAAAGTTTTTCTGGGATTTTTCTCCTTAATGATGAAACCAGAGGTTGTCCTAGACATCCTAACATTTTGGGTAGATGCCATCAATACTCAATTTATGACTTTGCCTCTCACTGGTTCTTTCAAGTTTCCTTCAGTCATTACTTATTTATTTTTGTACCAGAATTCTGAACATTTCATTGGTTTGGGGTTAAATGTTGTTGATATCAATAAAAAGAAGCAATCAATGTTTTTCTAGACAGATCTAATAAGGAATGATCCAGGAGATAGTGGTTTATTTGAGTTTACTTCCTTATTTCTTCTAGTGGTTTATAGAATTATGAATGAAAGTATACCCCCAACTTTCTTTTCTAAAGCTCAAGAGTGTATTCAATTGAGTAAGGATGTGAGATGTGGGGATTGGTTCATATTTCAAGAGAATGCAGAGATTAGGCTTTATGGAGCCTTTGTCAAGCCTTATAGATTACCTAAGTTTGTGCCAATGAGGCTTTTTGCCCTAGAATTTATAAGGCAAAGCTTAAATGTGGATCAAGTTCATTTTGTCCCTATGAAGAAAGGCTTCTTCTTCAAGCTGCCTAAAGCAGTGGGACCCTTCATTGCAAATACCAGGCAGGATGCCCAGGAAGGTGAAAGATTATTGAATGATATGTGTCTTTTACAGGAGGTTGAGTGGGCTTATGACCCTCACCAAATTATTTCAAAGAGAAGAGTGGAGAATGTTTATTCAGCCTTTATACATGAAAGTAGACCTGAAACAGAAAAATTGGCAAATGGAGGCTTGAAAAGCACTCAAGAAACAAAGATTGAAACCCCTAGCATTACTGAAAAAGGGGTCAAGAGGGTTAGAGAGGAAATTATTGATCTAGATGGGGAAGAATCTGAAGCAGAAAAAAGATTCAAGCTTCAGGATGCAATGTCTTTGGCTCAACCTGGTTTGATTATTCAGTTAGGAGAGACAGAAGGTGCCTTCGCTTCACCATCCTCCAGAGAACCTATTCATGATCAGGCTCCTTTAATTCAAAGTATGTTTTCTCAAATAGTTGAGAAAAATCAAAAGATGAAGTTAAATATGGAAGCTCAAGCTGAGTCTCAGGTAACCCCTGAACAAACAAGATTGCTATCTGCCATGGATTTGGAGAAGATTCAACTCAAAATTGCTTTTTCTCATCCTACAGAAATATCAGTGGGATCTTCTAGCAATTTCAAGACTGTAAATTTGACTGTTGACACTCATAAGCTTCTAATGCTTGACAAGCTTAATCTGCATATGAAAACTCAATAGTTGATTGTAAATGATCTATATAAGACAAATGCAACAGCTGCCAAGGCTGAGAAAATGCTAAATAAAGTGATTCAGCAGCCAAAGTTGGAGAAAGCTAACTCCAGAGCTTTGAATGCTCAAGTTTACGAGCTAAAGAAGATTATCATTAAAATAGGGGTCGATCCCGATGACCAACCTGTTGTTCAAAAGTTGTTGCAATCTGCTAAATCAGAGATTGGAGCTTTGAAAAATAAGTTTAATCTACCTACATGCGAGCATCCCTTAGTTGTAGGGATAACTGAAGTAGAAAGTGAAAATGAAAATTTCCTACAAGATGTGTTGCAAAAGACTGAAGAAGTTTCTTTACTTAAAGAAACTCTGGACAAGCTACAAAGACAGGTAGACACTCATGTTTGTATAGTGGTAATGCCAGCCAACACAGATGATCCAAAAGCACAGGTTCTACAATTGGGAACATAGCTTAAAATGGCTGAGCATGATGTGAAGAAAGCTCAAAGAGAGTTAGAAACAACTTGCAAACTATTGAATTTAAGTGAAGAAGAAACAATAAGGGAAAGAGATAATGGCAAGAAATACAAGGAAGATCTCTTAAGGGTTGAAGATGAAATCAAAAGGCTAAAGGAGAAAATGAAGGGCAACATGTCCTTAATTAAAGCCAGAGAAATCATATGGGATGAAGTTATTGAGGTTTTCAGAGGTATTTGGGAGTTTCTGGTGATTATATCTGAAGAAAAAATCACTAATTCGAGATATGGAGGAGGTGGTTATTAAAAATAAGCAAAAATATTTAGATAGATCAAAGTTTGCAAAGAGGATGATAGACTTCATTAACTCTAAGTCTATTGTAGAGTTGAAGGAGCATGACATGCCAAACAAAATAACATGTGCAATTGATTTCAATAATGATTGTCAGAAACATCTACAAGATTACTGCTTAGAAGAAGATAAAGGAGATAAGGGAAGAAATTTCAAAGTTTAACATCTTGTTTGACAAAAGGGCTAGGATTGGACTTCCTCTTGCTGGGATCTTCAGGGAAACTTGCTGCCATGGAAAGCATATGAGACTTTGCTGGTTGAGGCAAAAAGCAAAGTTGATAACACTCATGAAAGGACAACAGTATTAAAAGGAGCCACCATTGCGAATTTCCTGAACAAAGATTTTAAACTTCTCTGGATGGTGAAGACTCTATTTTCTGACAAACCTACTTATGGTAGGATTACAGCGTGCAGAATATCACTCAACAAGTTAGAGGAAACACCAAAGTCAAATGTACCACTATGGAGAAAGTGTAAGGAATGGACGATAGAGTAGAACAAAGATGCATCAACAGGACCACATAATCAGGCCACAGATCCGAATAGCGAGCAACAATCACCAATCATGCTCTGATTTCGGTCACTTCTTATTTTCTTGTTTTCTTAAGAAGAATGAGGTGTCTTTTACCCTCCATGTAATATCTTGTAATGACCCTTTACCTTAGATAGTTAGGAAGATAGTTAAACAGTTTAGCAGTTTTGGTGGTTACTAGTTGTTCCATGATGTATAAAAAGAGGCAAAATTATAGAAAAAGGGTTCGAATTTTGAAGGACCTAGGATATACTATTGTATTTTTGATATGAATTAATGATTAATGAAAGAATCAGGAGTTTTCCACACATTGTTGGGTATGATTTTGTAATTTCTTTGTTATGTGTCATCATGTGTCTTCCCTTCTTTAAATATGGTAATGAAGCTACAGGTCTTTGTTTACTTATGTGAATGAAGTTAAAATCCCTTAAAAGAGCGCTCCTATATTTAAAGTTCTTACTTCTACATTTCCTCTAAGTTACAAATAATAGTTTCTGTAAAAAGTAGCATATTGTCTCTAACTTCTCGTAGTATTCTTCACTTAACATTTATATTCAGCAATCAAATGGAATTTTGAGACTTTCATGTCACCTAAGTATTAAGGATTAAAAATCAGGCATTTCAGGTTCTTCATTTGAAAGTACAATTAAGTGACCACTAAGTGACATAAACAATAAACATTAATGTCTTAAGCACAATTTCTACACAGCCAGGAAATTGGTTTCTTAAGGGACAAGAGAACCAATCCATAATCAGGTTATCGTGAGAGATTGAGCATAACTCTACCTTGAAGAACCCAATCTTGGTATGACTTGTGGTGTTGGAAAGAAGATTCAAAGGGCTACCACAGGAAAACAATTGAGACCTTGGAGAGATGAAATTACAGAGATACAATAGTTTCAATATAGAGCTCATAAAAGGAAGAAAGAGGTGTGTATTTTTTTAAAATTTTGCATAACCTTTGTGTTATCACTCAGGTTGTTCCCTGCTTCTCAAAGGGAATACGGCCGAGGTAACCACTAACCAATCTTTTAGTTATAGGTTCTAGCCTACCTGCAACTAGAGAGGGCTCTCTCTTTATAATTTAGCGTTATTGTGGGTGATTTTAGGCTAGTTATGGTGCACTAATTTTGTTTTAAATTTGGTTGGTTGGTGAATTCAAACAGAGCTGGTGTACAGATTATAGAACAGTCTTAACCATTGGGCAATGGAGTTCATGAATGCATACTGCTGAAGTATTTCTTTGAGGGAAGAGTATTGCTGCAAAGCCAGATAGGCATCTGTGGAACAATTATTCAAGTTTGGGTGATGAAGTTATGAAATTAGTGAGTGAAAGGCAGTTAAGAATCTTTCACTATGCTAAGAAGGGGAGAAAGCGGGAGTATTGTTTAAGAGCAGTTAAGAATTCTTAAACAGTATTCATAGTGAGAGAATTAGTTTAAATATGAGCAATTAAGAATTCACATCCATGGCTAATTCTGAAGAAAACATATTTAGAAACAGAGATTGAGCAGAGGGTGTATCTAAACAAATCCTAAGCTATTCCTTTTCCCTGTTGCTAAGAACGTGAAACATATATGAATTTTTTGCATACATAGAAAGACAAAACACAGTTCAGAGTAACTTATTGTTCCATTAAATTACACAGGAATTCTGCAGCATAACATAGTCCTTCATTTCCACCTTCAGACAGTATAGGAACCAGGAACTTCACCAGCAATTTATATTAGCAAAAATGTCTGAGATATACAATGCAACTCTTCAAAGAGATTCACAACAACCGACCCCCAATACGTTCTATGAGGGGATATATATACAAAAATAGGAGATAAAATATCTATATGATGAGTCATTTTGCAATAAATTACATCACCAACTCTCTTACAGAAATAAATGAAAGAGATAACTGCAACAGTTAATATTAGTATGGTAGTTGTCTTTCTGTCACACAAATTTTGACTTTTTGGATCAAGAAAGTTGGTTGTAGCCGTGTCTTTAATCTGCGTTTGATGAGCACATTGTCTTAGTGCATTGCTGAGTCACTGCCTTGATGTATTCTGTAGTTCCTGTGTATTTGATTCTTTGTTGACCTGCACTGTGACTGAGATCTGAAGCTGACAAAAGGAAGAGTAGAACAAAATTACCTGGGCAGTACTTCCAGCATTGCTTGCCACCAATCAGCTGGAGGTAACTGATGTCTCCTTATCTTTATGAGTGTCTCATCTGCTTCAGTATATCTATAAAAATTCGGAGGCACTTCAAACAGATGATTAATTTCATGCTCAATAAAAAATAGATTCTCCAATTTATCATATAGAGATTGCCCAGAGGGAGGTCTTGTTTCTTATGTGGAGCTAGTAGACGTTGTAATCTGATTTTCAACATAATTGTTGATTCTGGTGGTGTATTGTTCAAAGGACAACAATTTTCCAGTACCAGCCACTAGGCTGGGCAATCCTCTATCTTGCAATGTTGTTATTCTTGTCCTGAAATCATTTATTTCTACCTGCATATCTTGACATTTCCTTTCCAGAGTCTGTGTGAAATTTCTCAAGGTCAACACTTTCTTTGTTGTTAGGATACTGTATGTTCGACTGTTAATATCTAGTGCTGCCAATTCTTCCTTGGTGTGAGTATTCAGGAAATGGATCATCTTGTTAGCCTGCTCAGGCATGATCCCCAATGCTGCTCTGGCCTTCTGAATTTCAATTTGAGCTATGCCTATTAATTCAATTTGCTCATGAATGGCCTGTATTGATCGTCATTGGTCATTGATTGATTGGCCAATTTTGGCCCACAAAATCTTTTTAATCTCAGCCAGAGTTTTGTCTAGAAGCAGTTCTTTTTCTAAGGCTTTTACTCTGGTCTCTAGGGCTTTTATTTCCCTTTGCTTCTCGGCCACTGTCATTTTAGACTTGTCATAACTGGCCTCTAGTTTGGCCAATCTTTCGTTGGCCTCATTTATTTCTGTCACTTGAATTTCAAGATCCTTGACAACTTTCATTAAGTCCTCCATGCTCATACTGGATTCAGGTGCTGTTGTTGTTGTTGTTGTTGCATCTGTAGTTGATGTAGCTGTTGTAGGTGCTGGAATGGCAGGAGGGGATGTTGTTGTTTGTGTAAGTGGAGCAGGGCCAAGATTTGTAGATGTTTGAGGGGGTTGGGAGGTTGACTCCCCTTGCTTGTCTTGCAAGGCCTTTTCCAATTCTGCCTCCATCTGTAATATTCTCTGATTCATCTTTAGAAGCAGATCCATGGTCTCATCAACATGTTTTTCCTGTGCAAGTTCTGTTGTTTGAGGGTGAATGGTTGTAGGTAGCTTTGCCTGCTTTCTGAGTGCAGCAATGACATCCTCCTTTTTCTTCATAAGGGCCTTGATACCCTTTGGATCCTTAGGATCATGTCCTAGATCAGTAATTATGTCTTCAAAAGTTTTTATCCGGTTGTCCTTAGCAGTGGAAGACATCCTTTCCAAATCTAATTGTGTATTTGTATTTTTCAGTGATTCTTTTAACTGATGGGCCAGCATGGCCCTGTCTGCAAGTGTGGCATAAACCATTTCCCCTGTTTTCTTGTGCGGTTCAATTTGATCCATGGGATGTATGTCCTTGGAGAGGACCTCTAGATTTGTCTTTGTGTAGTCTGCATATGATTTGGGCTTTGGAACCTTAGGCTTAAAATGAGTAAGAATCATCTTGTCCTCCTTGATATCATATGTTGCCATCAATCTTTGTTGCTTGGAGGGTGTTGTCTTCAAGAATTGATCGTAAAGTTGTACTCTCAAAAGTTCATTTTGTGCCTTAATTTCCATAAAAGTTCCTTTGACACCAGCTAGTTGCTTGCCCTGCTGCTTGGAAGAGGACACTTCTGTACTTTGCTGCATACCTTGTTCCTGCTGGAATGAGCTGGTAGCAATTTGCTGGCTGGATTCTCTTTCTCTGCTTTGGCTCTCTACCCTTTCTCCACTGATGTGTTCTTCAATCTGAGGGTCAATTCTTGGCCTCTTGGCCTCTGGTTCCTGTGTTGACCTGCTTGGAGGTGTGGGCTCTTCTCTATCTCGTTTTGTACCTCTCTCTTCATTGAGAGGAGTTTGCAAGACCGAAATTTGTGATGTTTCGGTTTGCTGTGGAAGGGCTTGCCCTTGACTTTGATCTTTAGCAGTGCTGGGCTGCTGCTCCGTCTTTGTTTCCTGCTGTGCATCCATCACTTCCTTTCCCTTTGCTGTAATTGTTGTTGTTGTAGACACTTGCTGGACAGTTTTTGCAGCTGTAGCAGTGGATGTGCCTTCTCCGACTTGGAGTGGTAGCTTGAATGTCACCTGGTGAAAAGAATCCAAGTCAAGAGTTTTTTCTAAATCTTTTACATTGTGCTCCATTATCTCTTCTTGAGTAAATTCCTCAACTAATGTGCCTGGCACCCATTCATCTTGGTTGGCATATTGTTCAATTTGTGGATATGGACAATGCTTATAGGCTAACAGCCTATATTTGACTCTTCTAGCACTGATAAAGCCATTAGGGTCATAAGGGACCCGCCAGCAACTCATTTTTATTTTAAGTTGTTGCCCCAGTATTTGATCAGCCTCTTGCCAACCATCTTTCTTGTTCATTATGAAGGGGCCTAGACGGTCTTTGAATTTCAGGTTAGCTTTCTTCTTGGCACTATGAAAATGTGTAAGATCAGCATTGATGAGTTGCCTATAGTATTCCAAGGCAAATAATCTCATAGGCACATATCTTGGGAGCCTGTAAGGACAGAGCTCACAACCATAGATCCTTATGACTGTGTGATTTTGGTATAGATACCAATCACCTATTTTATAATTCTTGGACAGCTGCAATATTTTCTGCATGTCACATGACAATCTAGGAGGAAGAGTTCTTTTCAAAAGGCATGTGACTGGATATACAAAATGGTCAATGAACTCACAGTAAGAATGTGGAGAGTTCTGGACATGATGAAAAACTGAAGACCAAAAGATAACAGACCTCCTCTCACCCTATGAATCCAGCTTCTTGATAGGGCATTGGAAGCAATCTGTCTGATAGTACATGAACAGGTGATAGATATATGAAGAATATTTGAATATTGCCTCTCTGTTCAGCTTAAGCAGTTGGTCATGTATTTTATTGGTAATAAACTTGGCATAGTTGTACTTCATAGTAGGGGGCTTTCCAAGGCTGTATGCAGACAAAAGGACCAACATTGTTTCATCAATATGTTCACTTGTTGAGAAACCCAGCACAGAGGATATAATGTCTACAAGTAGCTTGCCTACCTCATTGAAATTTACATACAGGAAAGGAGGTGGCCCAATAGGTTGGCGATCTACTCTCATGAAAGTCTTGGCAATTGTAGCAAACTCAGTGCTGGAGAGCTTGGAG
>APFE031146589.1:0-12365 GCA_000404065.3 Pinus taeda
CAATGGCAAGGCGGAGTTAGTGAGGAATTATGAGAGCTCCATTGATGCTCGAAAGCACGCGTCAGCAGATCAAGTTAAGATAAAAGTAGTAACGTTCACAACACCCTTCCTCAACCCACTCCCCATCTTCCAACTCCTTCACACCAACGTAACGTTCATTCTTCCATTGAGGCGTCACTTTCTATGTGCCCTCCAGCTGCACCTAAATGCCCAGGCAATGCTCCAAGTCCTCCTGGATGTTGCAAAGCAAAATCAGAGGAGGAGCAGCAAGTGAAAGCTAACGGCAAGGGTGAGTTAATGAGGAGTTATGAGAGCTCCATTGATGCTGGAAAGCACGCGTCAGCGCATCATATTAACATGGCAGTCGAAGGAGACGGGTTTCGCGATTCAGTCACCGCTCACACTCAATCCTTTAAATGTACCAGGAAATTAATTGGCTCTTGAATCAAACACAGTTTCTCCCACCACACAGAGGCCTGCCTCATATTCATGTTTCTCGTGCCCCGTATTTCTTTCGTGCAAATATTGTTATAGGATTTCATGCTAATCATTTGCAAGAATATAGATATCCATTCATGATTTCATAGCAACATAAAATTTGAAAATTGTGGTTTTCAGAATAAAATTTGAAATTGGTGGTTTGCTGATCCAATTCGTGTTTCTAAATGTGGTTGTTACTATTAAAAATATTAAATGCAGAAAAATAAATAATACATATCCCAGGAAAGTATATTTTTGAAAAAAACTAAAACAAAAAGATTTAGGGAAAAATCTGAAGTAGGACGCTGCTAAAATCTGTTGGGAAGAAGTCTATAAAATAAACCACCAGGAATCAATGAGGGGGAAGATTTTAGAGGCAAGAAGGTCTTAGCTCGAGGGAACTATGGGAGATAGTTCAAGGTTGGATGGAAGGTGCTCTATTATGAAATATTACCTAAGAAGTAAGGGGTAGTTGAACTTTTGTTAAATCCTTCTTTCATTTTTATTTTTGCATAGTTCAATAACCTATGGTGATAGAAGAGGAGCAAGAATGTGTATTTGTGTTGATATTGATGTTATAATATCCACATGCAAGATTATGTATTTTTTTTTATTGTTGTTCTTTGTCTAATATTTTGATATGCACACACCTAGGAGAACCATGTCAAAAAAAGTTCCTAATGTGAAAAGTAATGTGAAGTTAAGGATCCGTCTTACTATAAAGGTTAATGTCATATTGGAGTTATTTGATATTAAATAAAATGATGTCTAGGAACTTTTGGAATTCTTTGTAACTCCAAAGAAAATAAGTGGGAGAATAAAGTTTAAGGGTATATTAGATAGCAACTAAAGAAAGAAAAAAAAAACTTATCTAATGATATTTTTGATGTATTATTATTATTAGAAAGTATGTATAGTCTAAGAGAAAAGAAAGTTAGAGATTACCATCATTTTCATATCTCTTAATGTACGATATTTTTATATTTGTAAGTCTATCTAGAAAGGTAAGTAAAGGAGTGCTTGTTCGTATAAACATAACTCTATTATATTAATTTCTCTAGAATATGCACATTACAGATCCTAGAAGTCTTACATTTTATAAAAGTATATTAGAAGTAACTGTATAATGAAATTACTTAAAGCTTAGACAACTAGTGGTTAATATACAAAAGATTAGTACATAAAGTATAAGGAGGGGCTTCATAGAACAAGATGGACACTAAAATATTACAATAAATGCAATAGTGAAGCTTAAAGAGATATATATGGGTGTGTGTGAGATAAATTGTCTATACAACGATTCTAGAAAACCAAAAATGATTGCAAAGAAAGAAAGTAGTGTAAAATTATAAATACGTGACAACGGTAAGTCGCATAAGAGATCAATATGGAAAAATTGTATGATGAATCTAGTGTATACTAGATATACCAAATAATTACCTAAATATTTTCAGTTACAGTAATTATTATAAAGCTACTGTAAACGTTATGTAGAAATTAGTATATGAAAAGTAGAGCTAGAGTGATATATAAAGAAACCATTGGTGAACACTAGAATTATAACTAAAGGCAAACTTTGTAAAGGTTGACTTAAGCTGGAAGTAATCATAGAACTTCATGCAAATTGCTAATTATAAAACTTGTAGAAAACTGAACGAATTCAAGTTGACTTCGAATACTCATCAAAGAACAGACACAAATGTATGACCCATAGCATATTAATGAAATTTTCATTTAAACATAATAATGTGTAAATTAAACTATATTTCATACATTAGACAAAATTCTGTAACATGAACAATAGTCCAAGGACATAACTGGATATCCATTACATTTAGAGCTCAAGGCCAATACCCTTGACAATAGGAAATCATAACCCAAATAAGTTGTAGTAAACCCTCATGGGGTTGAAGTCAACAAAATTAAGAAACCCTATATGAAAAGTCTAAAATTCCTAGTGGAAAGTCATGTATCACAACGATGCATGCACAGTTTATAAGAAGAGATGTACCAAGTATACTGGCATTATGTAAAAAATTTCACAAATGCTTGTTGTTAGTGTTAAATATTGCAAATTCAATAATTGTAGAATTGAGGCTTCTGTGATCCATCATAATTATAAGAAGAGCTTCGGCGTAAGTCACATGAAAAAGACCTTTGTCGACGTGTTTCGAACCAATTAGTGTGATTCATCGTCAGGACAACTTGAAGATACAGATCTAGTTCAGCGTGTTAAATAGTCTAAGCAGAGACTCAAACGGCTAAAAAGAATAACGGCTACTTTTCAACTCCAGGACCCCAGTCAAACTTCCTTTAACTAATTTAATATTAAATTACTATTATAATTATGGAGCTAAGTTAACCCGGTAAAAAATTAAACAGATCAATGGTTAGTTTATTAAAATTAATCCATTTATTTATTTAAATTGTTAATCCATTAATAATAAGTATATATTTTATACCCTCAATATATAATAAATAACTATATTTAAACCTAATAAGAAATAACCATTTTATTTATTTAAATTATTAATTTATTTTAATATATATATATAGTATATATATTTATATATTTTCATACCTAATCTTCTAATAATACCATATTTGAGGTTAAGTTTTAAAATTATTATATATTTATTAGATAAAAATATACTTATATTAACTAGGGAAAAAAATAATAAAGATCAATGGGTTATTTATAAAACTAGAACCATTTATTTATTTAAATATTAATATATATGAATAACATATATATATAATAAAAATATATATAATATATTATATTTTCCAATATCTAACATTCTAATAGTATTTTATTTAATATTATATAAATTAT
Organism: Pinus taeda; assembly: GCA_000404065.3. Lineage (NCBI taxonomy): Eukaryota > Viridiplantae > Streptophyta > Pinopsida > Pinales > Pinaceae > Pinus > Pinus taeda. The sequence goes on from APFE031146589.1 coordinate 3,317, forward strand.
TAGATAAATATATAATAACACTATATAAAAAATTTTGTTTACTTTTTATTAAGGTCAGTTTAAATTTACTTAGAACTAACAAACATTTTTTTTTTTAATAAATAAAAATGAAAAAATGAAAAATAATAAATAATAAATAAATGGATTAATTTTAATAAACTAACTATTGATCTGTTTAATTTTTACCAGGTTAACTTAGCTCCATAATTATAATAGTAATTTAATATTAAATTAGTTAAAGGAAGGTTGACTCGGGTCCTGGAGTTGAAAAGTAGCCGTTAGTCTTTTTAGCCGTTTGAGCCTCTGCTTAGACTATATAACACGCTGAACTGGATCTGTATCTTCAACTTGTCCTGACAATGAACCACACTAGTTGGTTCGAAACGCGTCGACAAAGGTCTTTTCCATGGGATTTACGTCGAAGCTCTTCTTATAAATTCAATAATGTTACTTCATGCACTCATTTTCTATAAAAGGGAGAAAATCTTTTTTTTTGGTTATTTTGATTTTCTAGTTAAGGTGAATAAAGTAGTAAAATTTTATACTTTGGCATAAGAGGGTCTTACAATATGGGTTTAAGAAATAGAAATAGAAATGAATAAGGTATGGGTAAATAAATAACCACCTTGTAGAAAGAGAGTTGAACTTCCTTAGAGAGAATCTAGAAGTACTAGAACAAGATCTAGAGGAAGATATGGAATTTGTGTGACCATACATGGAATAGAACAACTCATTTTCAGCTAACCCCAATAAATTCTGGCCTCCAAGGTTACAATCAAGGCCACCACCATTACCAGTAACCACGTGGTCCATGTTTCAAAGCACCAAGTTTACAGGGTGAGGCAAAATCTCTATTAACAGACATCCCTAGAAATCCCACACACATGAAAGTGGGAAGCTATTTCATTGTTTAAAAGAAGGTTGGTATATATATCTAAAGTTAAGGTTGGATATATAAGAATAAGATGGTTGTCAAAAAAAAGAAAAAAAATTATGACCAGGAACCTTGCGCTTGTATAGAAAAACTCTTGTAACTATTATAAAAGCAATATAATGTAAATTGTGTTGATATTCAGATGGAAGTTGTACATGATTATGGGGAATAAATGAATTATTTGTCCTAGCCATTAGAGGTCCAAATTTTAATAAATCCCGCGATAATTATAGAACCTCGAGATATAAAAGCTAGAGTAGATGCACACATGTCATTCTTGAATTCCCCAAAGAAATTGTAGTGGAACAAAGATATTAAAGAATAGGATTACATAGATTATTATTTATAACCTAAGTACATATTTATAATCCTATGATACTTATATGCATAATTGTACATAATGAGGATGTGTACTAGTATTATGTTCTAGAAAGAGATACTAAGGAAAAGAAAACATTGACCATCTTGTTGTAAAAGGCTTGGATCAACCTTATGGTCTAATAAGCCATAGCATGTGGTACAAGAACCTTGTAATAAAAGGTTCCATATAAACAAACGATTTCATATGAAGTGTATTCTAGAAGAAAGTATGGGTATCTTCTAGTAGAGAATTTGGGATACTGTGAAAAGAACATATAGATATATATAGTTGTGTGTATGGGTTAGTATAAAAATTCAAGAATTGAAATTATGAATCGAGAATGTACAATGTTCCTATGTACAAATCATTTCGAAACCGAGTTGTGCATGTATATGGTTAAGACGCAAATGGATAGAAAAGAAAAAAAAAATATATGTGTCCATTTTTAAGCCATACTACAACCACAAACAAAACCCAACTTCCTTGTGTGATAATAACTATATAAGAAAGGTCTTGCCTCTAGAAACTAGGAGCATTTTGTACATACATAGATTACACAGCAAATGGAGTAAAAAGAGGGACTATGAACAACTGTAATGTAAATATTGTGTAGTAAATTTCAACGGGTACTCAATAAGAAGCCTTCTTGAGAATATTTAAATTAACATTGACATAAATATCAGGAAAATAGATGCTATCAACATAATTTCGAGAGTTGATTCCTCGGCGGACTAGAAGTTTTAGGGCTAAACGTATGACTACCATCAATAATGGGAGTATAGAGTGTGAGGAATGAGAAAAGAAGGAGATAAAGTCTTCAATGGTAAATTAGAAGGATGTACTATGTAGGTGATAAATTCACAAGACAAAATAAGAATATCATCGGAAATGGTGATTAGAGCAAATATCAAAGTAGATGGAATAATTGGGGGATTATGAAGATGAAAATAATAGTAATAACAACAATTTATTTGCGAAGAAATGAGAAGAGCATGAAGGAAATAAAAAATAGTACAGAAAAGAGATAGAACCCATCAACTTTACATATAAATGGATAAGAGTAAAATGGATCGAAGCTAAAATTAGGAGTGCAAACATGCAATTATTTTAGGGACAAGTGAATTAGACCCTGACAAGGGCCAAGAAATCCTAGATTGGTAGCAATATTAAGAATGAAATGAGCTCAATATTTTATTTCATTAGAAATCAACATTGGTGTTTCGTAAGAAACTTCACAACTTAGTTTTTTTTTTTTTTTCAACCAAGATTGACCATTAAAAAATAAAAATAAAAATAAAAAAATTGTTACAATAATGTCACATGATAAACTAGGAATGTTAATAGAATTTCCTAGAGTGGCCTAACAAATTAAGCGTGATATTTTCATAAATTTCTACTTAGGAAAATTTCTAGACTTAATTTTTACTAATTGATGTATTGCTTTAACAGATATACACATGGGTGTGTGTGAAAATGTTTGGCAGTGATGAAACCAGTTACACAAACCTGGGGAGTGTTAAGATATTCATGCAAATGAAAAAGAATCTATAGTTAAATATAGAAGTAACATGTTGCAATATTCATAAATAACTTGCACTGCAGGCCAAATTGGTAAAAAAATAAAAAATAAAAAAAACACCTCAAGGGATTGAGTTAAAGGAAAATAAGTGCAGTACATTTGTGAATTACATTATGTTGTTCAATCATGAAACTTGAGTATGAAAAGATATTCTTTAATTACCTACGTTGGTATTATGAATATTTTTTTTCCTCATGTAACTCTCCCTTAATTATTGTTATCTCTATGTGAGCAATGTGAAAAGCAATTTACAATTCCATATGTTGAAGTTCATACGTAAATAGTATTCATATCATTGGGCATAGCCAAAGGATCTATTGTAATGCTGTGATAATATATCGATGATGCTGACCTTGTTGGGTGCATGTGGATAGTTGTTGGGTGCAGGTGGAAAGCACGAATGAAAATAGGAAGTACATGTTTAGCATGTATGAAAACATGCTAGGGAAGGAGCACGAAATCAATATAAGAGTATGTGCACTGCAGAGTTGAGCCATTTCTCAAAATAATGTAAAGTGAAAGAACCTAGTAGTGAAGAGACCTGTGTAGGACATTGCCTAAAAGTCTCCTAAAAATCCCTTGGGCAGGAATAAAAGAAATTAAATTAACACAAAGATAGAGAATTATTATTTTAATCACTTAATTCGAGAGAAATACTAAGTGGAGTGGACTAAATCACTGCGGAGAGAAAAATGTGCTCTAAAGAAAAATAAAAATAACTTTTTTGAGAAAAACTAAAACAAAATGACCTAGACTAAAAGGTTTGCAGACCTTAAAGCAAGATGTTGTTAAAATCTACTGGGAAGAAGTCTATAAAATAAATCACCAAGAATCAATGACAGTGAGATTCCAGAGGCAAGGTGGTCTTAGCTTAGGGGGCACTATGGGAGATAGTTCAAGGTTCGGTGGAAGTTGCTCTATCTTGAAATATTGCCCAAGTAGTAATGGGTAGTTGAACTTCTATTAAATTCTTCTTTCATTTCTGCATAATTCAATAACCTATGGTGACAGAATAGTAGAAAGATTGCATAGTTGTGTTCATATTGATACTATAATACCTACATGCAAGATTATTTATTCTTTTATTTTTTGTTTTTCTTTGTCTACCATTTTGATATGCATGCACGGAACGGGGCCAAAAAAAGTTCTTAGCTAGAAAAGTGATCGGAAATTAAGGCTCGGTATGAGCATAAAGCATAAAGCATAAAACATGCGTAACTCATTGAATTTAGCCATATTGGAGCTATTAAATATTAAATATAATGATGTCGAGGTGCTTTTGTTATTCATTGTAACTCTAAAGAAAATAAATGGGAGAATAAAGTTTAGGGGGCATATTGGATAGGGATTAAAAAAAAATGCTCATCCAATGATATTCTTAATATAATATTATTATTAGAAAAACTGTGTAGTCCTAAAGAAAAGAAAGCTCGAGATTACCTTGAATATCTCTTAATGTATGATATGTTTATATTTGTAACTCTATTTGGAAAGGTAAGTAAAGGAGAGCTTGTACCTATAAACATAACTCTATTTATATGAAGTTCTTACATTTTATAAAAGTATATTAGAAATTATTGTATAGGGAAATGACTTGAAATTTAAACAACTAGTGATTGATACACAAAGGATTAGTACATAAAAGTATAAAGAGAGATTTCATAAGAAAATATAGATGCTAAAGTATTAAAATAAACTCAAAAATAAAATTTAAAAACTTTTATTATATAAGATAAACTGTCGATATAAAAATTCTAGAAAACCAAAAATGATTGCAGAGAATGAAAGTAGTGTAATATTATAAATACGTGAAAACGGTAAGTTCGCATGAGAGAGCAACAATTCTAGAAAACCAAAAATGATTGCAGAGAATGAAAGTAGTGTAATATTATAAATACGTGAAAACGATAAGTTCGCATGAGAGAGCAGCATGGAAACATTGTACGATACATTAGACATTGGTATAGAAAGATTCTATATAAAGAAACCATTTGGTGAACGTTAGTATTATAACTAAAGGAACACTTTGTAAAGGTTGATTTAGGCCGGAAGTAACCGTAGAATTTCATCTAAATAGTTAATTATAATTTTTTATAAATTAGTATTTGATTGAGAAATTTGCTGTGATTAAGATAGAATTACTATTATTGATTTATTTATATTTATACTAATGTATTTATATTTAATATCAAAGTATAGCTTTTGGTGTGTAATTGGATTTCTAAATCTCAATCTGTCAAAACATTGCTGTTTTCACAAACCCAGTTTGCAAGTGTTCCGAATTTGAATGGAAAATCAGGGATTGACCAAAGGTTATATTCCTTACCACACAATGATATACATCAATGCTGCCCCTACGGATCGAAACTAGATACATCTGATTTGACTTCCAAGAATCTTCTGTTGCCAATCGTCCTAAATCAAATCCAACAACGGAGAAGTCAATTCAACCGCGGAGATGAATAGGGCAAAAATGTCAAACATCCCAACCCAGGCTCTCTCGACAACCCACAAAGTTGAAACCACTCGTTAAATTGAGTTTGAACGTTAAAGCGACGCTTTGCCATTGCGACCTTTAGACAATCGCTTATCTTCTGTCTGCTCTACGAACGAAGGATATGTAATTAATTTGAATTGTATGCATATAAAAACGAATCAGGGTGTGCCGTCCCCTCTTTGTATGCATATAAAAACGAATCTCCCTCCATGTGAGTAATGCATTGTATGCATGCATCAAATATTTCATCTGCAACTACAACTCAACCATAAATCACGTTTCCATAACTCTCATTATCTCAAATATTTCATATGCAAGTATAGCTTCATAGCTCTCATTATCTCCAATACTTACAGACTATTTCCATAGCTCTCATTATCTCCAATATTTAGAGACTATCAACCATCTAACCCATCCATCTACAAAAGATTGTAACGATATCAAAGCCTTAGTTGAACATAAGAGCAGAAAAGGATGATGCCTTTCCCTAGGAAAATAAAAGCTAACGTTCCTGTCATTCTACTTATTGACGTCGCCCTACCCATGTCAACATTGTTGCTTTAAGAAAAGCCCCTTTCTTCGGGTTGCAGCTTCTCCGGCACCTCAACTCGACGGAAATGCTCGCAGTAACGTTCAATCTTCTCTTAAAGCCGCGCCATCAGGAGGATGGCAATCGTTTCGAGGTGATGGTCACAACCCCCTGGTCGTGTTTGCTGCCGTCAACCCAATCCCCATCTGCCAACTCCTTCACACAAACGTAACGTTCATTCCTCCGTTGGCATGTGGGCAGCAGGACTTTCAGTGTGCCGTGCAGCCTCACCCCAATGCCCACGCAATGCTCCACTCCTCATCCTGGATATTGCACTGCAATTTCGAAAGTGATGTCCAATGGCAAGGCGGAGTTAGTGAGCAATTATGAGAGCTCCATTGATACTGAAAAGCACACGTCAGCACATCAAGTCAAGGAAGACCTCATAAAAGTGGTAATGTTCACAACGCCCTACTCGTGGCGGCTGCAGCTCAACCAAATCCCCATCTTCCAACTCCTTCACATCAACGTAACGTTCATTCTTCCGTTGAGGCGTCACTTTCTATGTGCCCTCCAGCTGCCTCAATGCTCCAACTCCTGGATGTTGCACAGCAAAAAAAAATGGAGGAGTAGCAAGTGAAGGCTAACGGCAAGGGTGAGTTAATGAGGAATTATGAGAGATCCATTGATGTTGGAAAGCACGCGTCAGCACATCATATTAACATGGCAGTCGAAGGAGGCCAGTTTCGCGATTCAGTAGCTTCTCACACTCAATCCTTTAGATGTACCAGGAAATTAATGGGCTCTTGAACTAAACACAGTTTCTCCCACTACACAGAGGCCTGCCTCATATTCATGTTTCCGGTGCTCCATATTTCTTTCGTGCAACTATTGTATAGGATTTCATTCTAATCATTTATCCATTCATAACTTCATAGCACAATAAAATTTGAAAATGGTGGTTTGCTGATCCAATTCATGTTTCTATATATTTATTTACACCGGTGGTTGTTATTATTAAAAATCTAAAATATAGAAAAATAAATAATACACATTGTAAAAAGGTTCGATGGTATTAACGATTTAAAAAAACACAAATTATCTAATTTTATACATAAATATATTTAAAAATTGGATGCAACCATTTCTTTTCCCATTTAACTTATCCTTTTATCTAGGATATATATCTCAACACATCACATCACTAAATATAGAACATTTAATTTTAAAACCAGTGTAGATCTATGTAAACTCCGGATCTATCAAATTTATTTTAGCATTTAGCAAAAACTTTTCCTAACATTTTACACTTAGAAAAGAGGTTTGCACTTTGAGAGATTTGATCTTTCTCTGCGCTTTGATAGATCCGGAGTTTAGATAGATCACAAGGTAGAGGGGCAAAATCGGGAGCTCAACTAGCACATATTTTATCTAACACAAAAGACTTGAAAAGATTTCAAAGCCATCTCTAGAGTCTAATCGGGTCTACCGAGGAATATAGCTCCGAGGCTTTTTCACCGATCGAAACCCATGAGAAACGGTCGAGACACCACCAAGATCATGATTAGCTCGAAGTCTAATACTGCCAACTAGCTCGATGAACCGTGGCCGTAGATCTTCACAAGCAAGATCTAACTATTGAGGAGAATATCGGACGGAGAAGAATCACGAGGAAAACCCGCCAAATATAGGCAGTTTTATCTCTCCTCCCTTACCCACATGTTGATTGATGAGTGGCATCTGGAGAAAACCTTAAAATACCACTTAGGGGATTGGGGACGCCCGAAAACCACTAATCCATTAAACTTTGTTTTCCTCGAAAAAGCATCCCGCTCTTTCTCCGCTTCCTTCCATTCATCTGGGAGACCCAATCGTACCGAATCTGAGGTCTTTTGCTTGTTGAACCCTTATCCTCTATCATCTTAATTTCTAAATTGCTACTTCCCATTCATACTATGATAATGTTCACTGTCTGCACTTGGCAGAATGTGGCAGTCCTCACGCAGTTTCTCTGCGGGTGCTAACTCCCATATATATTTACTGTTATCTCTTTTACAGAGCACCCCCTCATTCACCAGCCGATCCGCTAATCTGTTGGCATTTTTGCGTACATGAACAAAACTAAGGGTTATCAGGATTCTTAGATGTGATTGAATACGATGATAGACTTCCAAAAGTCTCGAGTGGTTAGAGACTTTTTCTGGTGCTGAGCCATTTACTATTTTTTTTACAAAATTAATTGTTAATTCAAAGTTTGCCTCTATGATTTTGTTATGCAAATTGAGATCCATCAGTATCTCCAAGCAATGCTCTATGACCATAAGTTCCGCCATATTGTTGGTGGCATTCCCTAAATGACTATGAAATATGACTTTTATATTTCCCTTGTCATCTCTTATAACTCCACCGAAACCTGCAGCCAGTAACCCTTCCCCACTGTAGTGAGTGTTGCAATCTTCTTTGTGCCCTAGGGGACTAGCTTCTGAAGGCCCAAAAGCAAAAGAATGAGAGCATCTTGGTGAGAAGGAGGATTCTTGAGAGGTTGCTTCAGAATGGTATTTACAGTTCCTTTGAGTTGCTTTAAGAGCTTAGTTATGATGCTTTGGGTTAAGCCAACTTTATCATTGAAAATTCTATTGCTGCGCTCTTTCCAGACATCCCAAATCAAAAAGCCTGGAATCAGAGTTGAGGCTGTGTTGACTGTCTCATTTTCAGATAAGTTTTTCCTCCAATTTTTCAAAGTTTTAGTGATGTCGTTTTCATCCTTGTCAGTTTTCCTGAAGATTGGGGCAACCCAGTTCCATAAGGTTGAGGTGAATGTGTAGAGGTGGAGAAATTGATCCATCGTTTCTTCATGAAGACCACATAACTAACATCTAGATGGTCCATCAAAACCTTTCTTTCTAAGATTTTTCGAGGTCAGAATGTTTTTCTGTTGTACCATCCACACGAACAGTTTGATTTTCATCCAATGAGGGTTCTGTGATAGGTCCTTCCATATTTTATCAGGGTTTGGAAAGTTAAGCCCAGTGGCAATTCTTTTGGCTTCTTTGAGGTTGAAGTTGCAGTAGAGCAGATGTTAGAGAGAGAGCACTTGTCAGCAGTAGGTAGATCTTCAGCATCAGAGTATGTTCCTAGCCCAACAGAGG
>APFE031146592.1:617-16497 GCA_000404065.3 Pinus taeda
TGATGTGGATTTTAGTAAAGGGAAGGCATATCTGAAGTGTGTTACTAGTGGAATAGTAAAAAAAATTGGTGTTTGAGTTAAAAATATCTACAAGTTATAGGTGGATGCATGTGTTGCACTAATGAGTAGCAAGGTAGAACACCTTTAAGGCTGAGATGTTGGAGAGCAATAACATAGGTGCATGAGACACCTACACCATAGATCTTTAAAAATAATGTAGCAAATCACCACTGGACTTCCAAAATGTACCCTTGATCAACATGATGTGTGCAAGGGCCACACTCTTAGAAAATATGTTAAATCCTCCTTCCAGGGCCGAGATAGCAAAGCTAGAGCCATCTTGGAGCGAGTTCACTCATATGTGTGTGGACCATTTTCAACAATCTTAGTTTCAAAACACATATATTATGTGATCTTCATTAATTATTTTCACCACAAATGTTGGATCCATTTCATGAAGAAGAATGATGAGATTTATTCAAAGTTTGTTGAATTTAAAGCCTTAGTTGAAAATGAGACTAGAAATAAAATTAAATACCTGAGAAGTGATAATGGGTGAGAGTATGTGTCTAATTACTTCAAATAATTATGTGTCAAGGAGGGTATTAAAAGGGAGTTGATTGCACCCCAAAATCCATAACAAAATGGGATTATAGAGAGGAAAAATAGAATTTTTATAGAAGATACTAGAGCAATGTTGCATGACCAGGGATTGCCACTATCCTCATGCGCAAAAGCTTGCAATACAACTCTTTACTGGTTGAACAGGAGTCCTCCCAAAATTCTTGGAATGATTACACCTGAAGAGGATTTCATGAGGAGGAAGTGAGATGTCTCCCACTTTTCCATTTTTGGATCCATAGTATATTTCCATGTCTCAAAAGATAGGAGGAAAAGTTGGAGTGCACTACAAAGGGGGTTCTTTGTAGGCTACACAAAGACACCTCATATTTACAAGGTGTAAATTTCTTCAATTAGAATGACTGTGATGAGGAGGGATGTGATATTTGATGAGTAGAAAGTCATGAGGAGTTGATCTCTAGGGCGAGATTTGAGCATACCACCAAAGGAGGAGCTTCTAGCTCCAAAGGAGGAACCTCAGTCAAACCCATAGAGTCAGATCTTGCTCAAAGGCAAGGAGACATTCGAGGAGGAGAATGTGGAGCAACCACATGTGGAGAAGCAGAGAGCAGAGTGAGTGGAGACACCTACTCACACAGATCCGTCAAGAGAATGGAGGAAGAGGACCAATTGGTTAACAGATTAGTGTAGCAATCTCAGGAGCAAGTTGGATCTCCTATTTCCTCATGCAAACAAAGGAGATCACCAAACAAATATATAGGATATATGGCACTCATGTTAGAGTTGATTGATTCTAAGCCATCTTCTTTTGAAGAGGATGTTTCCTAGCAAGTGTGTGTAGATATCATGGTGGAGGAGTATGATTCCATCATGAACAATGATGATTGGGAGGTTGTGCCTAGACTTGAGGGAAAATCTATTATTGGCTCCAAGTGGGTGTATAAGGTGAAACATGAAGCTAATCGAAACATTGAGAAGTACAAGGCCATATTTGTGGCCAAAGGCTTCTCACAAGTAGAGGGGATTGATTACAAGGAGAAATTTTCCCATGTGACAAGATACTCATCTATCAAGACCATATTTGCATTGGAAACATATATCGGGTGGAGGATCCACCAAATGGATGTTAAAATTTCCTTCCTCAATAAAGTGGTTGAGGAAGAGATCTACATTGAGCAGCTTGAGGGGTTTCAGATCTTTAGTAGGGAGGCACATGTGTGTAGGCTCAAGAGATCCCTCTATGGTACCAAGCATGAACCTATTTCTTGGTACACTCACATAGATTCTTGTCTCATTGGATTGGGTTTCACTAAGAGTGAAGCATATTCTAATCTCTACTACATTATGGTTGATGGTGGTCTTCTCATCTTAGTTCTATATGTAGATGATTTGATACTGACAAGAGATGACAAGTTGATTCAGTATTGCAAGGAGGGCCTTGCAAGAGATTTTGAGATGAAGGATATGGGCTTTATGCACTACTTCCTTGGTTTGGAGGTGTGGCAGGGAGATGGAGAGATATTTGTTGGACAAGGGAAGTACACCTCTGAAATCCTTCAGAGATTCCATATGCAAGATTACGAACCCATGGACACTCCTCTTCATACTAACAGGAGGAAAGAGGATGCTTCCACAGGTAAGGCAGTAGATGGCACTATCTACAGAGTTTGTTGGTGGGGCCTTTAATGTACTTGGTGAACAAAAGGCCTGATATTTTTTTTACAGTGAACCAACTTAGTGAGTTCATGGTGGAGCCTACCAAGCTTCATTGGAAAAAAACAAAACATATTCTTAGATACCTTAGAGGCATAATAGACTTCGGTTTATGGTACAGACATACTAATGGAGTGAAGCTCCAAGGCTTCATAGATGTACATTAGGCAAGGAGTCCCTCAGAGAGGAGGGCACATTAGGAGAAATCTGCAGTGCTGGGTCAACAACAATTTCTTGGTACAACATGTTTTAGAGATCTGTAGCACTCAGCTCAGAAGAGGTCGATTATATGGCTACTAGTCAAGTAGCATGTGAGGCTAATTGGATGAGGAAGATATTTGTTGGTATTTTCAGTTAGGGGATGGAGCCTAAATTGATTCAATGTGATAATAAGAATTGTATAAAACTCTTTGAAAATCCAATGTTTCATGATAGTTCCAATCATATAGACATCAGGTACCATAACCTGAGAGATTGTGTGTAGAGGAGGATTGCTATGTTACAATACATTCACAGAGGAGAAGGATGCTGACATTTTGACAAAGGATTTGTCAAGATGCAAGTTTGAGTTCCATGTAGAAGTTTTTCTACAAAACCTCGCTCTGATACCATGTAGAAATTCCCACTGTAGATCAATAGATTATGCAATGTACTAAGGAAAAATACAAGATCTACTTCTACATTAAAATTTGTGGAAGCTTAATCAAATTGAGCACGATCAATGAGAAAACATATAACTGAGAATGAGAAGTAAAACACATAAAACGTAGAAGAATAACCCGGGGAAAGCCTGAACCTAAAACCCCAATCTCTGTATTATCATACAAGTGGAAATATGTTTAGATTACAAAAAGAATCAACTCACAAGCTATCCTGCTCTCTTAGCAATCCCACTGCTGCTCATAGATAGTCAAAGGCTTCTCACAAACCTTCTCCTCTGCCCTCCAAGCCTCCTATTTCTTTGTGTAATTTTCCTTGGGGTCCAGTGTAGCCACTTGTGTGAATTTGCCTCTTCACACACTCACTAAGCTCTGATCTAATTGCGCAATCCTAAAGGAGATAAATCCTTTTCCATGGATGAGTTTCCTTTATAGGAAAATAATCCATCCAACTGATAGTACACTGTCCCTCCTCTGATCTGAACTGCTTCTCTGTCTGAACTAACATGCATGAGTTATTGATGAGATAATATTCAATTATCTGAAGAACAACATTTACATGCATGCACGCATTAACTAACTGAAATCACATTAATTTAAACAAACTATTTAAATTAATCTAAGTGGACTTGACTCAGTTAACTGAGCCAACTAATTGCAACTCAAATTATAACTCATCCTTATCTCTTTAACTGATGGATAAATTCCTCAATTAATAGAGAAACTGTTGCATGTCCTCACATAGACTTCATGTTTGATTTTTCACAACTAATAAACTCATGGTGAATTAATTAACTTATTTTCAAATAGTTGTTAAGTTCAAATTCGAATTTTACTTCCTATTTTAGTCCAAGGACTGACTAAAAATAGGAATCCATCTTAAACTGCTAAAAATAGAATGCTATTTTTAGCACTTCCATTTTTCATTTTCTGTTGCTCAATCCAACACTGGTACCCAAACTACTATTTATAGTAGTGCTATTTTTAGCACTTCTATTTTTAGCATATCTTGTTGCCATTTTCAACATTCCATAGGAGTAGGATTGGGGTTGTTCAGAACTATTTTCTTGCTAAGAGGGAGTGTCAAATTGTAGCAAGAAAAAATTTAATTCAACTTGTGCCTTAGTCAAATGGAGAAATTCAAATTTCCACTTCAGCAGGATGAGTTGTTAGACAATTAGCAGGAGTGACATGGCCAAGTCACTCAATTAAGTCAATCAATTCAAGTTTGTGGGCAAGAAGTAGAGTTGTGAATGAGTTGATTGCTAAGATATAGCTATCTAGTGGAGTTATATTTAGTGAAAGTCAATTATCTGAGTTGTATTCTAGAATAGAGTCAGTATGAGTTCAGTTGAGTAGTTGTAACTATTGTTAACTCACACATCTCTTAGTTAACTTGTCGATTTACTAAAAATAGAGCTCGTCATGCATGCAATTAGAATTTCCTATTGGAGTGGAGGAAAAAAGCATAATTGTAATTGTTATTGTATCTAGTGAGTGTACAAAGTTTGTTCAAGTAGGTGATTCAGGAGGAGATCAATATTGCAATGCACATTGAGCTTCAAGCATTGAAGTTGTCATTGTAATAGATCATTGTTCTAATATCATATAATACAAACAAAGGAGCAGATTTTCCTAGTTGGGTTCCCCATTAAAAATTGTGTTCTTTGTGATTAAATGGTTGCATGTGTTTCTATTGTATTTTTTTCTTTTCGTAGATTGAGTAGAAGAAATTTGTGTCTATTGATTTCAGTCTGAATTCATTAGCATATGCAAATTTCGAGTTATTTATATGCATATCCATTAGGATGGTTAAATAAGGATGCAAATGTCAAGGTCATTAAATATAAATAGTGAGATAAAATTTGGTATCAGTGAAAAATATATTAATGAAGGGGAGGTAGATGTAGTACCACTTAATGTGGGTCATACAATATTTGGAAGCCCCTACATTTATATGAGGGATGTAATCTTTGCAAGGAGAGGAAACTATATCACCTAATCATGGATAGGAAGTTCTTCATCATCAATTCACACAAAAGTAATCCAAGATCTCCCTTATCAGTCCCAACCAAGCTAAGCCCCAAGGGTTAGCCCAACTGGTCAAGTCGTGCCTCGCTAAAACAGGAGGTCACAGGGTCGATTATACCCGAAAGCCCTTGGGGTTAGGTCTGTGATGGACGAGGGGTGTGATCCTAGAGATCAGCCCTAGTTATTTCGTGGACGTAGCTTGCACCCCCTGACCACGGATGTACGTGAACCACCCGGGAAAAAAGTCCCAACCAAGCTAAGAGATTAAATAGTTATAGTAGGAAGCTTGTATTACTCTTCTAAAGAAAGAATTAACTAAGAGATGAATCCATAGTAAAGGTATCTCTGTAGGGGTATACTAAATAGAAGAAATGGAAATTGGTGGAAATTATGTAGGAATATAAACAAGTGTTCTGAGAGACTAAAGGATTGTCACATAAGAGGGAAGTGTAGTGAGAGATATAAATGTTTCTTGACTCCCCGTGTGAAACATTGGGTTGTCCATGCAGTCCACCCTAGAAGCAAATGATTTTAACAAGAAGTTATGGTAGCTATGGAGTGGAGAGTAATTAAACCAAGAACCTCACCTCATGGGTCACCTATCATCATAGTATCCAAAAAGGATGGAATTTGGCAAATGTGTGTGGAATATAATAAGCTCACCCTTAAGAATCAATACACTCTACCTAGGATCAATAACTTGCTAGATTACTTGTAACATGCTAAGGAATTCACTAAGTTGGATCTCAAACTAGGATACCATTATGTATGACTTAAATAAGAAGACACCTAAAATGTCCCCTTCAATACAAGGCAACATCTATATGAATGGATAATAATTCCTTTGGTTTATGTGATGTACCAACTAATGATGTATTGTGCACCTTTCTAGATCCAGTGTACTTGGATGATATTATCGGCTTATAGCTTTACCTAAGAAGAGTATATGTCACATCTCATGTGGGTGTTAGAGACTCTTAAAGATAATTAACTGCTAACAAATATTAAGAAATGTGATTTTTTTTAGTAGTTATTAGCATATTTAGGGTGTGTGATTGGTGGAGAGGAACTCAAGATAAAGAAAATTTTAATGATGGAAATTTATTTTAAAATTTATAAATCTTGGTGAATCTTACTAGTCCCTAATATACAAACAGTAAAATGTTTGGTGATTTTTTTGTAAAAATATTCAAAAATATAATAATTTTATATAGTCACGGTGTTTTTTTTTGTGATTTTAAAGGTAAATTAATCTTATCCTATGAAAATTGGGAAAATCATTTTTAGAAAAAGTGGAGATTGGTGAATCTTTTTTTGGGAAAAAACATGGAAAATTAGTCCATCTACGAATATTAGCCCCTAAAATTTGCCCTGCAAGTCAAGATAGATCCCATGAAGATGGAGGCCATCCACAATTGGAAAAATCCTACAAATGTCATAAAAACGAGAAACATTATTGATAAACATAGTATCAATGAAAGTTTATAGCATCCTTTCATTGTAGATATATGACTCTATGTCATCACAATCATGGCAAGAGTTTCTAGTGGGCAAAGAATCAATAGAAAACTTTAATAAGCTAAAATGAAACATTAATTAAGCATAAGTTCTTGCTTTGTCTAATTTGCAAAAGAATTTGTAGTGGATACAAATGCAAGTGGGCATGCTAGGGTAGTGGTCTTGATGCATGGAGATAAGTCAATATGCTATCATTATAAACATTTCATAGTGAATTCCTAAACTACCCCGCATATGAAAAGGAACTATGTGGTATAGTTCAACTATTAAGAAATGGAAGTGTTATTCAATGGGAAACAAGGCCATCATCCACACCAATCACTACCTGTTGGCTTGTGGGGGCCTGACCCAAGTTTAGCATTAGTTAACCAAACAAATCCCTACACTACTTTCCCTTTCGGCATCAGTCCGCAGAGCGCTCACTGAAGTCTCACCCGAAGCAGTATGGGGGGATGCTGGAACCAGGTTTCCGAACTCTTGAGATGGGGTTGATGTTAGTTTATCCTGGTTATACCTGCCTGCACATAGGTTTCTTAGCCCTCCGTTACACCCTTCAGTACCTTCGTGAAAGGATACAATTGGCTCTCACGCATCCCTAACCTGGGGCTGATATACTTTTGCACTGCTAGGGCAATGAACTGTGACATTTCCCAAATTACGCTAAGTATCTTACTTGTCTTATTACAGATCTTAGTTAGCTTTGCGTAAACAGATGTTCTTACTTATGTTTACTTAACCAACACAATTACATATATTCATGCATCATATAAGAATTATAAGTGAAATTCATACCCAAACATAACCAGATGCATAAACAGGAAATAAAGACGCAGAAATTGTAGAATACTTCTCTTTATTGATACTTTCGAACAATTACAGACTCGACCTACCCTGTGCACTCAACTGCAGGGGTCCGTGCACTCAGCTCCGGACTTCTAGGCCTCTGTGCACTCAGCTGTAGAGCCTCTACCTACACTACGGCCCAAGACTTAGACTTCTACTTTAGAGCCATCTCTCATACATCATATATTCATTGATTCCATAATTCCATTAATGCCCCGAACTACTTAGAGCTTAGCTCTATTTATACAATCCCATGGTCCATGGACCATGGGTAGGTCTTCTACAACTGACATTACATTTCAAAATAAGGGCAGACAACCCTATGACTCTTTAACATATACGCACTCCATGACCACAAAATGCGGAGTCTTTACATTTGGGTTACAAAATTGGACCAAAATATGGGCTTTTAGCCCCAAAACTGCCCTTGGGGGATCCTGTGCCTAACACTAGACATTCTAGTATTTGTAGGCCCAAAGTAAACTTTAACAAACTAGATTGTGCAAGTGGATGCGGTTTTTACAACAATTTTACCTAGATAATCAAATATAAGAAGGTTAGAACAAATAAGTCGATAAACATATTTTTAAGGATGATCACGAGTCCAAGGTAATAACTTAAAATTTGGAAACTATTACACTCATGGATCATTTCACCATGATGCATACAAAGACGTAAGCATTGAAAATCATAAAAATGAATTATTGACATAAGAGACAAAGATAAGCAATAAACTCGTGCACATAAGAGACAAAATCACTAAGAAGAGATGTGTGGCACTATTTCCATATATTTCTTAAG
Organism: Pinus taeda; assembly: GCA_000404065.3. Taxonomy (NCBI): domain Eukaryota; kingdom Viridiplantae; phylum Streptophyta; class Pinopsida; order Pinales; family Pinaceae; genus Pinus; species Pinus taeda. The sequence goes on from APFE031146592.1 coordinate 8,765, forward strand.
CCCGTGATAAGAGGTTGATGCCTTATTTGTTACAAATCTTGCATAATTAAAAGGATAGAATGTGGAGACACTAGAAGTTAAATTGGAAAAAGAAAAATGCATTAAATTAGAAAAGAGATGGTAAACTTTTCAATACCATAAGATTTTCTTAGAACATAAATTTGAAAGTATAATTTCTCACTAAAAAGCATGTGATGAATAGAAAACACAAGATGAAAAAAAGATGTTAAAAGACACAAATTGGATGCAAGAGAGATGTAATACAAATGCAAAGCAAGAAACATTGATGTAAAATTAGTTTAAAGATGATATAAAAATAGATATAACACAAGCACAAATTTCATAAAACAGATTACATAAAGGGAGATGCAAAATAAAATGAGAACATAAAGCACTAAAAATTTCATATGCACTTCATTTTCTATTTTACATACATTAAGATATTGAAAATATTTTATTGTAATAGTAACACCAATATTGTAGATGACATCTTTAAATGATAAAATTAAGAAAAATGTATATTCTTTCTTAATATGATTTAGAATTCACATATCTCCATTTTTTTATGTAAGTAAGAAAAGTTTCATTAGATTTTCAAAAGTTTACATAAATTACATGCATGGAAACATAAGAAGACTATGTTTGAAATGATTTCATTCTAGATACAGAAACCTTCCTAGCCTAAAGCATACTTGGGAGAGACCATCTATCATTGAGTGGGAAACTAGATGGTCTTTGTAAGAGCCTTGAGGCAATTTTCTGACATCATAGAAACATAGAAAAAGAACAAGAGTAGCAGTGACAACAAAAGACCACAAGAAAAGAAGTAAAGTCGTAGAGGCTGAAAAAGCCATTCCTGAAGATTGTTAATGAACTTAGTCACGCTGAGCAAGATAATAGAAGGGGTCATCATAGCCTTTTGGTAACTATGGAGATCATTCCCACTCAAAAAACACACCCCTATGTTGGTTTTGGCCTCCTGCCGCAAGATTTCACCTTTTGGATTACTTGTTGGCACAAGTTTGCTCCTTCTCCACATGGACGAAAAAGTTGGGATTTTTTGGTTTCTTGTCCGTCTTTTTTTGAGATGATAATGGATGTTTAGGGTTCGGAGGCATGGTACCTTGATGAATCTAATATGCATTGTTTGAATTATTTGGCGTGTTGGAGGAATTCAAAGGAGGGGGTGGAGGAGGGAATTGACGGGACACTCAAAGTCGATCGAGCCTGAGAAAGATGGAGATCTATCTCTGCAATTTTGTTTTCCACAACACACAAGACCTCTTCTTGACCCCTCAAATGACAACCAAGCAAGTAACTCACTGCCTAGTGACCATTTCCAGTGTTCATAAGATCTTGCACTTCCATAGTTGTGACTAAGCATCTAATATGCTATGGCAAATCTTCATCGAAATTTTCCACTCATTGTCCATGCCATGGAGGGGGAGATTGGTAGCCTCTTCCTCACCCTCCTTTCCTAGTACGTCCTTGTTCGTGGAACATAACTATCGGGTAAGAAAAACCTATGCCCTTATTGTCAAGTTCCCCAACCTTCATTGCTCTACAAATGAAATATAGGTCAGCAACCTACGGAGCAGTTTGAACATGAGAATGAATGTTCCTCCGAGGAATAATGTTTGAATCCATGTCCCGAGTAGGGTATGAATGCCAAATCTATGTCTGTCCACAACCTTCTCCTCGACATTGAATGTGATCTGCAAGGCTGACAAAGGAGAATCACCACCTAGCCCCATCCATTAATGCACTAGATTGCATTGGCATGGAAGGTCTAATAAGCTTTGTAGTTCAAGAGGGCACCCAAATCCAAAATGAATTCATATATCTCCATTAGAAAATATATTTTCTAATATTAAAATTAAAATAAAAAACTTAAAATTGAATATATTAAAATTATATATCAATTTATTATTATAAAATGATAATTTAAAAATATATAAATATTAATTTAAATCAACTTTTATCATTTTTTATCTTTTTTATAAATTAAATAAGATTATATCTCCATTAAAAAATATATTTTAATATTAAAATTAAAAAAATACTTAAAACTAATATATAAATTATTATTATAAATATTATTTATATATAGATATTTCTAAATCAACTTTTATCATTTTTGTTTTTAAGATTAAATAATATTATCATTAAAAATAGATAAAAATTCTTCCGAAACATGTTCAAAGAACAACTAATTGAAAGGGAACAATTTATTGAAAAAGACTGGTAGATTGGCAAAGATATTGGTGGACCCATTTGAATGGAGACACACAAATCTTCCTTGTCTTTTCTTTTCTTTTATTTTGTGCTTAGTGCTTATTACCTTTTATTGTTAAAAACAAAATTGCTTGGTTCATATCACCTTTATTAATGAACAAGAGAATTTGTCAAAGGCTTTTTCCTTGGTGCATAAAAAACAAACAAGGACTAAATAACCTATAACAAAAAATATTCAACAATATGTGCATTTAGAATGTGATGTCGACTAAGAGAAAGTAGTCCCTAAACTCCATTTTCAATGATATCAAAGTCAAGGCAGCTTTAAGATATTTTGTTGGATATTTTTATGAAGATGGATACTCCCAATTATAAATTATTTTTCTTTTCTCTTTACATTTTTATTGTGGTTGAAACAAATTATGTTTACTTTATGATTGTGTTTTTTTTCAATAGGTTAGATATTTTTTTATTTATGAGTGGGATGTTATTTATTTCATAATAATCATAAAATTTTATTAGATATATTAATAATAAATAATAAAATTATATTTAGATATTAAAAATAATAATAGTTATATAGAAAATTTACAAGAAATTTTGAATGAAGTTTAGGTGAGACAACTAATTATTTTGCCGAGTTAATAGTTTTTTTTTAAGTGGAGGTGAGGTTTTTTATATTCAAAGAGAGTAAGAAACCTTTTAGTTATAGGATACTTCTCCATCATCATTAGGGATATGTGTCATTCTTCTCTTCCAAAGGATTGTATCTTGGTGAGGCTTATTTGTACATCATAAAAGGAAGCTAGGAGGTTTGACTCTGTAGCTTCCTTTCATGTGTTGACATACAAAAATTGACAAGTGGGTATCCTAGTAAATGGGGTATCCTATTTGAGTGCCAAAATATTAAGAACAAAAGTGGGGGTGGTATCATCATTTCAAATCCCCTAAGGAATTGGTTAATATATTTATTCCATGGTGACAATGAGTAATACAAGATGTGACATGCTATGAAGTTCATTTAAGAGGAATAGATGAGTATTAACGCCAAAGAGGACATAAGTACACATGTACACTTCATATGTGGAGAAGGAGCAGTTCTATAATATTTGTGTTGATGTAATCATGAAGAATGGAGATGTGGTTATTTAATTAGGGGCCTAGCCAATCTTATATTGACGTTGATGAGATTTAACAAGGAATTGATCATGCCTTATCCACATCCTAACTTGCCTTTTAGTAGTTTTGTTTGGGGACTAGGCTTGGATTTAAGTTTTGTTTTATGTAGGATATGGGTATTTTATTGGAATTTTGGAGCACATTATATGTGCAACAATGGTGCTTTATTTGTGGTTCACAATGGAACCTAGAATAATTAGAGTATGACGGAATACAATCATCCGATATATTTCTTTTCATGCAAAGTTCTAGACTTGCATTACATTCTGAGGAGAAATGAGAGGTTGTTAGAAAATAACCGGATAGTCATTAACCATGTGCAAAATAGATTTTTTAGCCTACATGAAGCTTAGAACATGTTGAAGGCTCGAAAATTGTTGCCTCAACAAGGGGGATAACCACTCGGTCCGGACCTTGGGACAACTCCTTTTCCATTTGGAATAGTGGCTCCCACTGGAGATGATGGGACCAGTTTCCCAATCTATTTTTATGCTTGTGCTAACGGGATGATGTTTTGAGATTTTTGGAGTAATACCTAGCCTAAAACTAATCTAATTTAACTAATAATCATGTGCAGTTTGTCCTAATAAAAAATATTTATCTAACTATAACTATCCCGGGAGTAACATGATATATGTGATCTAAAATGATGTCTGAAAGCAATTGATAATAAAGATCATTCAATTATGATAAGAAGTGAATCTGTTTAACAATGATCATTTCGTATAAAAAGTTAGCCGAAACGATATGAGAGATATATCGCATAAAAATCATTCATGTATTTAGCATAAACTATAGATCATCATCATACAATAGTGCAATAATGGCAATCTAAAATTCAAAGTTTCATACATAAATAACTTGAAGATAATGTATTGCTTGATGCATAAGTAAAAATAATTACAAAATAAAAGTACCATTTATAATATGTTCTACTCATGTGTTCCAGCAATATTGATCTACTTACAAATCATACAACATCATCTAAGAGTATAGAAGTGCAACTTTAGTAGAAGATGTCAAATTCAAGTAGAAAATAAATCTTGTTGCATTAATTTCACCAGAACTTCCTCAAAGGGATAGAAGTGCATGTTTTGAAGAATGTTTCTGATAAAATTTCTGGACCCCTCTCTAAATGCACGAGAGGGGTTTAAATACTAACTTATGAAACTAAATAGATTATTACAAAAAAATTGAGGAGGTTTAAATTACCTGCCTCAATTTAAGAAAATTAAAACAAAAATAGAGATGTGCATAATGACTAATCCTGCATTCGATCTTTCAGATCGCAAATATCTAGCATGGTCTTGAGGAGTGTTGGTTAGCCGAATTCGACTTTCAGTTGTCCTGTAAACATGGCATTGATGAGTGTTGACACCATTTTCTCGGTAGAAATAATTAGGCATTTCAGTGTCATACACTAGCTATGTGGTTTTACCAAATATTGCTAATATGCCTCCCAGTTTAACCTAGTTACTTGCCTAATTGCTTCTGTTCTTTCTTATGTTGCCTTTTTCCACTGTAATTCAAGTTGTTTTGCATTCGGAAGGAAACTGGGGGTGGTTTCTGCCACAAGATTAACACTATGAAAATTTTCATTTGCACTTTCATTGACGTTGTTTGCCGCTGCTACTGCATCCTATGTTGCCTGTTTTTCCTCTTTGATCTGAGAACCCCTACTTGCAAATAAGATCTCCTTATGTGATTCATCCAATTTGGGCATGTCAATACTGATACCATTTTCAAAATTTTTCCAAGTGATGAAATCTGAAACCTTTTTAAGAATTTCATCATGTTCAAGTCGCATTTCCACAACTTGGCTTGTTAATTTGTCGCTTGTCTCGCAGTGAGAGTTCCACTGTGAGATTTTTTGGCATAGTAATTCTTTTTGGTGTGTGAGCTGGGAGTTGAGGCTGAGTGCTTCAGTGACAAATTGATTAATCTTTGGGTCGTCCTTATGCAAATCTATTATGCTCTATATCTGTGCCTCCTTACCTGCCAAGTTGCTTTGATGTTCTATTTGCATTTGTTGGAACTCCTGTTGTAACTTAGCCAATTGTATTTATGCTTGTTGTTTGGTTTTGGCTTGCTGTAATTGCTATTCGAGTGACAAAATTTTGTCTTCTTTTTCTATGAGGAACAGTTGTACCTCTATTTCTTTGTCAATGGTTGTCATAGCATATGCACCTGTGAACTGCGAAAGCCTAGTGAGGTTGGCCAATGGGTCGGTGGATGAGTCTTTCCAGAGGACATCCATCAGCTCATTGTCTGGAGTGGTAGCAATTGTGGATTCCAATTTTATTTTCTTTCTCTGTCTCTTAACAATGGCCTTGTGCTGTGGTCCATAAAATACATCAAGAGGGGGAATTTATCTTATTCTTAAAACAATCTCAGAGGTGGGGGTAAGAGGAATGTATTCTATTTCTTGAATATTCTAGCTCCCCCTGTTATAATTTCTGGAGTTGTTCCTTGATGTGTCATTTGCGCCTCCAGTGCTTGTTCCTCTGTGTTGAGTTTTTTGTTAAAATTATCCCAATATTCTTCCAAATTAATTACCTAATGCTTTATCACCTATATAGAGGGAGTATGGGTTTCAGTCTGCTTGATGGTCGAAGTTTGTTCATTTGTCTTTGCTACAGACTGGGTTGTATCCTGGAGTGATTCCCTGCTCTTGCTTTTCTTATTTTCTGAAGACTTCTGGGATCTCTTTCGAGAATTGGTTTTAGATTTTTCCTTATTCACTATCTATGCTTACACTGAGAGTGGGCTCCCTTATTGGTTCAATTAACAATTGGTCTAATGGGACCTTTGATAATCTCTTTTCTCTGTAGCTATAAAATATTTCAAGACCCTCTCGATCAAAAAGCATCTATTCCATATGATTCACTTCTCTGAAGGTATTCTTCTGTAAGAAAACATCATCAAATGGGTCTTTCTCATGGTTGAATATTTTTACTTTGACCATAGTGGTAAAATCCTTGACAATACCGAATGGGTCGTATTGTCTTCTGAGGAACTTAGGTAATCATAGAGACAACATATTATCTACTTCCCTAAATGCATGTCCAAGGTCATGTAATGCAAATACTCCACATGATACAGGAAATTGAGGCCAAATGGCCTTCTTTGACTCCTTCAATGCCTTGCTCATCCCTCCTTCACTGCATGTCTGATAGGCTATCTCTCTAGCCATTAATTTATCTGGGACATAGAAAGTGAGAACATGGGGAGAGGTGATGCTTCCAAATACTCTAATATATGTAAATGTCTCTTCCTCAAACCATCGGGCTACTAGGAGGATGTCTATCTCGGCTTCTTGGGAGAATTTGGGGGCATCTCGGTTATAAATTCATTTATGGATGGGAAGCATAACCCCGTGACAAATCTTCAAAAAATGTGGTTCAAAATTGGATTCCCACATGTCTTTATCGTGGATGTGAATAGGAAGTGGATCTTGAATAGTCCACTTCCATCCCATAAGATGGAATTTAGAACCAAAACAAATAGTGTCCATAACATAAGCACACATGAAAAATGGAGGGTAAACCCTCGAAGCAATACTCCTTTTCCTTCTATATTCTATAATTTATTTAGCTAAATTATCAGACAAGATTTGTGCCCAATCTATTATTGTTGCATTAACGGCTACATCTATTAAGGGTAACCATTCTAAGGAGAATTTGTTATTGTCAGGTTTGCCAAATAGTCTACATAACATAGCCACAACAAAATAGAAAGGAGAACAAATAGATGCGGTGGCATACATACCATTTTTGTCTTTCCTGATTCTTTCTTCATTTTTTAACCAATTTTTTGTGCAATCCGCCAGGTCCTAATTTTCTTTGACGAATTTCTCAACAAATTGCCTGTTGTAGGTAACATGTGGCTCCGGTAGGTGGTACATGAGCCTTATGTTATCTGGAGTGAAACATCAATGATCCACTTAACCATGTCGATACAGAGGATTATTTTTGGTCGTGCGGCTATTCGGTGCAGAAATGAGCATGCAAGTTCAGTTATGGAAGCATCAAAGGAATCACGCCTGTCCACTGTAATCGTTGTCTCAATAATCCTTGGTTGTTCTTCCTCCTGTAACTGATACATAGCATCCCATGTAGATGTCCCTGCTTCTCTATTACATGTAGCATCCGTGAACAGAGGAGTCATTTTTGACTTCTCAGAGGTGACTGCTTTCCCTTTCTTCACCATTACTTTCGGCATCTTGTTCTGCGGCTTTTTCCTAAAAGTTTCAAGAGGAACAGTTTATTCGATAAAATGGTACTGAACGTAGGAATGAATCGATGAAGAAAACCAGTAAA
>APFE031146592.1:30091-69042 GCA_000404065.3 Pinus taeda
TATAGCTTTTTCCACAGGAACAGTTTATTCACCAGAGACTTAGATTGGTACAAAGTCCCTAACTTGTCCCACAAAGCCTTCACCGTAGCTTCCCTTGATATATTCAGCAATACTGAATCTGAGACGCACAATCATATTGTGCTCTTTGCCTTCCGATCCAACTTCTTCCATTCTTCATTGGATACTCTCGTTGGTTTAGTACCTGGATCTACCGTGATCCACTGATCTTTATCCACCAACAGATCCTCCATCTTGAGTTTCCACAACTCAAAAATTTGACCATTAAATTTCTCAATCTCTATCTTTCCACTGCTCACCATCTTCTTTAACCACCAGAATCAATCTCACATATCTCCCACTGAACAGGGTATACCATAGGCCTGAGTGAAACCCCTCAGCAACAAAGGCATCCCCTTGAAGCCAAAACTGCTCTGATACCAAATGTAGGTTTTAACCCCATATAGAAATTACCTACATATGAATTCTAAAACAAAGAAAATAAACAATGCGAGAGCATAACACATAAAACACATATACACAGAGATTTCCCCTAGATCCCAAAGCCGAGACTACCAACTTGATTTTTGATTATGTTCCTTTCAATTTTATAATACATATTTATACATGCCAAAGCATCCAATACCATGGACCTAAAACCATCACATCCAATACCATGGACCGAAAACCATCGCATCTAAAAACATGTGCGAAAATCATGCACAAAACCATAGGTGGGTCTGCCCATCCTAACATAGGGTCCAAAACCAAAATTTTCTGGGGTGTTGCCCTAGACCCCATAAAGTGGGGTTGCAGGTATGCCTCAAACCCCCTATGACTCCCCCCTCTACACAATCAGCGCAACGAAGGGGGGCTCCACCCCCCCTCTAACCCCCTGGTTAACTACGTGGGCTAGTCATGGAAAGAATATAACACAACCCAACACTCATAGCTCCTGACAAGGTAGCACTACTCTTTGATGGCATCTCGGAATGAATCCCAAGTGGGTGCGACCAAAAATGGTGAGGGTGTACTTTCATCCTTCTTCTCACACTAGGTTTTTCCTCCAGTCCTTGATGTGGGGGGCAACTTTGAGAAGAGCAAAAGTAATATTTTCCCGGATGGAAAAATCATGAACATAAAAAAATCTGTCTAGCAGATTTAACCATTTATTTATGGGGTTCGCGTCTATCTGAGCCTCAAATATGGGAATGTCAAAGTTAACTTATACCTTATGTTATCTCAAAATCAAGCATGATAGGCTGCTGGTCAGGATGACTCTAAGTAACTATTTCAAACCAAGCTTTTGACTAAGGCTTAGCCTCCTTAGCCTGAGAGGGCTCTCTCGAAAGGATTAATGATTTTGACTAATGATAAGATGGCTAACTCTTGTGATGTAACAACATAGACAAATATAGTGGCTGGATAAACATTTTATAAGTTCCCATTGGGTTTATGGAGTCAATCAAGCTTCTGTAAACAATGACACTACCTTTGCATAGAAGTCAGGGCACTTAGCATTTAAATGTTCAGAATATAACTTATATAAAACCACAGTTCACACATGCATACAGGAAGTCAGAGCACAATCAGTGAATTCTGAGTGATTATGCATCCATGCAACTGAAAAAAGACATTAAGGGAAGAACAAAACACATATTCTGAACATGAAAAATCCTTCATGAATCCTGAGAAGAAAAGTAGATGCCTTGTATTACTGAAAATGGTCTTTACATAAGCTTAAACAGTACTTCTGTTGTCAAATTTCCAACCCTCATTACATTGTTGTCTCAGCTATATATAGAACCTTATTCTAACTAATTCGAGTTTCCACCTCCAGCATGAGGGGAATTTTAATAACTCGATCCTTATCTCTAATGACACCTATCAGCTATTTAACTATCTATTAAATACAAATACAATGCTGACTGGAATTTTTAAAAGTCCTAAATCAATTATGACTCTAACTCTATCTTCGTGCCATAATGGCTATTCCTCGTTCTTTGACACCTGGTTCTCTTTAGATTTGGCTGAGCTGGATACTAAATATGCCATATTAGCCTTTAAATGTTGGATCCCTATCTGTCCGTGGTATTAGGAAATGTCCCCTGCTTCTCGGCTTCTTTTTTCCATAATTTGCTCGAACATGAACAACACCTTTTTGAGCCTTTAATAACCCAAAGAATGAAACGTGGCCACGTTTTAGATATGCTGTAGGCTGTGGTGATGGACAGGTGTCCCTTTTTTCAAAAAGTCCCGCTCATAAAATCAACTGTCTGTCTGCATTTTTTAAAAAAACATCATCTACAGCAGTTTCGTAGCGCGCTACGAAACTGCTGTTTTATTTAAAACAGTTTGCTTTTTTAACCCGAGAGATTATATCATCCAATCATCGGTTGCCAAAAACTCCCTTTGATGCTTCACATGTGTAGCAGGGATTAAAACATCTTCAAAACACTAAGATTAAGCGAAATTAACAAAAGTTTGAGACAAAACCCTTTCCTGAACAGTGAATTCATTTATTAGGTAACCAGATTAGCTCTGCCTTCAGGTCTTCAGCGGCTTTCTTTAATTGGTTAATTTCTTCCTCAGCTGCTTCTATTTGGCTTTTCATGGCTGCCACATAATATCCTTGAGATGTGATGGCTGCTTTACTTTTGCTGTTCTTTTGCTGAGGTCGTGTTCCTTCCCCTGTTTCCTCTGTCCTGGGCAGTGCTTCCTGTACCTGCTGGAAATTTCTAGTCATAGGTCTTCTTGGTTTTAAAAAAAACTCCTGGGCTGGCTCATCAAACTTAAGCCTTTTTGAGGCTTTGGTTTTCTTAACCTTTACCTGTGGTGACTGTGTCAAATCAATCTCAATCGGTTTAGACTGTTCTAACTCAATAGCCTGTAATAGATCATTTAGGCTTGCCTTAGACACAGGGCTCTCCTCGACAGCTATAGCTTTGCCTTTCTCTTTATTAATCTGGCTTCTTTTCCTCACCCTTGAGACTGCTTCAGGTTTACTTGCTTGAGGTACAGTTTTCTTACCCTGAGTCTTCTCCTTTGTTGATTTTTGAGGCTGTTCTTGAATGACTAACGGCTTCACTGGTTTTGGTAGCTGTGGCTTGGTTTTCTTTTTGGCTCTTGCTTCTCTTTGAAGCTCAACTATTGTAAGCTCTCTGGCTGGTTGAGGAGTAAGACCAGTCTTACTTTGGAATCCAGCCATGAAGATAAAAGAATTCCAGTCTTTGCCTATCTTTTGGAGGCTATCTAAAATCAACAACTTAATCAGACCATGGTGAAATAAAGAGGTTTCACGGTCCTCTTTCCTGAGCTGCACCTTATCACACATTTTACTTAGACTGCGAAATAAATAAAACGGAATGTCTATGGAGACCTTCCCGGTAAAATGCAGGAGCAGTTTAAAATGATAAGGATAAACCTTATTGTACCTTCCTTCACAGGTTAAATACTTTTGAATACAGGTAAGAAGAAGAGCATAATGTTCCTTGAGATAGAACCTAGGCACTGCTTTTGTGTAATCCTCATTTACATATGCCTCTTTTAAGAACTCTTTACAAGGATTCCTATCAAATTTAAAATTCTTGAACCATTCTTCCTGTCCTCTTGGTATCTCGGTTACAGCAGCTATGGCTTCTGGAGAAACCGATATCTCTAACATGGAAACCTTTGAATTCAAACCGGTAAAATTAAGTGCAAATTCTTTTATTACCTGTGCATGCCCTCCTTGTAGATTTTTACAAAATCTCCAGCACCCGGCATCTTTAAACTCCTTCTTCACGCCTTCATCTCTCAAGGTTATGTCCAGGCCTTCAGGTTCATTCCTTTGACATTTGCCAGACCTGTGCTCCTTTCTCTCCATATTCACTTTGAAATCTTCACAGCCAAATTCTAACAGCTCCGGTCGAGATGGTGATACAGCAATACAGCTCCTCTTTTTTATTCAGCCTCGCTTGTAATCAGGCTCGCTTGAACAGGCTTGCTTGAAATTCAAATCGAAACATGACTGGTCACTCACGCAACACTCACGGCCATTATTAGGACTATGCACGGTAAAATCTCTTGGGAATGAGATTTCCGTGCATATCAAAAATCTATTGGTGGAGTAGCGGCAAATGAACATTCAGGCATGATTTCAAGAGGTACTCAAACTGACATGAGTGGACGGACATGCTGACTCACCTATGGACTTGACATTTCAGGAAAGATTCACTGCGGAATGCACGAATCCATGATTTCGCAGCGTTGTTAGTTATATTTTTTAATGATGCGCTGCGAAACTGCTTAATCATTACACGCTGCGAAACTGCTAGACTATGATTGCGCTTCGAAATGGGCAAATAAGACTGCGCTGCGGAATCACTAAAAGACAAGGTGACTTGGCATAGACAAGACATGACTATGGGATAATGATGAGTGGAGGAAAGCCAATAGGAGCAGAGTCTGATTTTAAGTTTAAAAACCTTTAAAACTCCAACTCCTAAGTGAGACAAATAAAAATGAAAACAACTTAAACATAGACCTTTGTCATCAAACTAGGGCATGTAACTGTATGCATCAAACCTTTAGTTCTAAGTGATAACACCTTAAAGGGTGTGCCACTTCCAGAGTAGGTATTACAAGTAGATGTGTCACCCTTGGGTAGTTGCTAAAGGATCTAGGAACACTTGTCCATCATCACGTTCCTCTGTCGCTTGAGGGCTTCTTCGAGCAAGATTTTGAAAGGATCTCCTACCCCCTCATCTTTATTTCTTCCCCCATTGGAGGCTGTTGAGATTTGTGAGGCTAGTCTTGAAAAGGTTCGACCAGTTCAAGCCCTAACTCCTTATATCACAACCTCATTGGGGACATGCAAAGAAAAACAGAGAAAGAGCAGATCACTCTGATACCACTAATCCAAATTTAAACAAGAACTCAAAAAATTACGGATATAACCATGAATACAAAGATGAAGTAGAAATAACACTTCATTTCATCAATACCAAATACTGAAATATGCTTACAAAGAGAATGTAAATAAGACTAGCTCAGGTGATGGTAGCTTATCTCTGAGAAGAGATGTGGCAGCTACATGTCTCTGAATTGTGTTACAATCAGGCTCGAAGGCCTATTTATTATTGAGAAATAATGGAAAACGATAAACATTCGAAAACCTAACCCTAGGAGATGAAGCGCCAACACTATGGGCCCTGTTCAGGTAAATTGGTACATCAACTTCCTAGGGTCATCACTTTGGCATACGATCTTCGTTTGAGGCACACAATACCTCGTTAGAAAGATCTATTTAAGGAATACAACTTTATACCAACCAACACTAGTACTTAACCCTTGATGGCCCTAGGTTTCCCCAAAAACATTGTTTAGGGCCTCAAAACAACTCTGGAAGTTTAGGACCTGCAAAACTGCCAAAAATAGTAAATTGTGGTACAATTAAGGAAACTAAAAAACTAAAAGAGACAGTGGTGGGGGTCCAAGCGGAATAGGTGGGTGGTCACCAATATCCACATGGATCAAAAACCTACTAAGGGGTGACTGGTTTCTTCAAGTTAAATCAATGGTTACAACAAAATGAAGTTTATTTAGTTTTTATAACATAGAAAAAAGAAAAATATTTTATTTTCTTGACTAAAGTTATAGGGCCATGTCTAAATTTGATGGGAAAGTCACTTACAAACACTTAGGTTGGAGGATGAACCCCCAGTAACTAATTATGAGGTGTTATAGGCATACAATAAGTATGAACAGGTTCCATCTTGGAACAACGAGAACACACACGAATACACGAAGAATAACATGATTATTGGGAAGGAAATCCAACCAATGTTCTATTAGACTTTTAGTAGATTGATACATAGATAAGATAGTTGGAGTGGTTATACCCTATCTTAACCAAACTTCATTTATTGAGGATTACTGTCATTTACACAATACATAATATATGATAAAAACATAGGTCTAAAGACCCTTATAACATATTCCCCACCCTCAATGCCTTGCTCGTCCCAAGAAAGGATGCAAAAAATCCTTGGATCACTACTTGATGTAGAAGTATCCTTAATGTATATCAACCATGCATATTGGTCTACATAGGTAACTCAACCACAACAGCCACCAACTAGATAGGAAGATGCATGTGTACAAGGTTTATTGTGACTTCTTCATGTTTGATGGATGCTTCTTGCATATCTCCATTGTTCACATTCTCTACAATCTTCTCAACCATATAAACTGCTACTTCAACTAGGAACCATTGCGAATCTCCTCTCTAGTCCCAGTGCGTCCTTTTTTCTCTCTCAATGGACAAGTCCAGCGTGTGACTATCATTCCTGGGAGTCTTCCATTGTTCATAAACTAAGAAAATTATCTACATAAGAAGCATCTACTTTTTCTTCTATCACAATCCAAGAACAATTCTACAAATTTATACCAAGGGGTTTAATCCATTCATTCCTTTGATGTTGACATCATTTTAAATGTTCAACTCTTTGTGTGTTTTATTTGTCTGATTTCCTGTTCTTGAATATCTTTTTTGTTACTACAAGCATTTTTATCAGAATTTTTTTGTTGTTGCTATGTCAATTATGCTACAATTTTATATATGTTGGCTATAGTGAATGTTTTGATATTTGTCTTTTGTTGGCTTTCTTGGCTGCTAAATGATTTACTGAGGTTTGTGCATCATCAAAAATTGAAAAGCATATCTTCCATCATTCAACTTGCAAACAAAATGGAAAAATTCTCGGTCTCAATATTCTTTCATAAGTATTTCTCACAAAAATTAGACTTGCAACATATTTTACTTGCAGACTTCTCGTTTGATTTGATCATCTTTACTTTTTCCTTTGCAATTTTGATCCACTCATTCATTCATTGTTGTTGTCACCCAGCCAAAAGAAGGAGGCAACAACACTAGACTATTATAAGCATACAATAAGTATGAACAAGCTACATCTTGGAACAAAAATAACACACATGAATACACAAAGAATAACATGATTATTGGGAAGGAAATCCAACCAACATTCTATTGGACATTGGGTATATTTATACATAGATAAGATATTTGGAGTGGTTGTACCCGCTCTCAACAAACCTTCATTTACTTTATATTACACATTAACCAAGGATTACTATCATTTACACAATACATAATATATGATAAAAACATAGGTCTAAAGACCCTTAATATAGGAGGTATTTGAATCCCTCATTAAGTCTGTGACTATACCCTATTCGATACAAAGAGGAATATGAAATCCGTCGACATTACTTTCGGTAAAAGTAAGGAAAAAGTATGAAATATTACACCACTAAGTTTAGAAAAATGGCCATTGTGCTGGGTATACCCCAAAATACCAGATGGACTTCTCAAATATTTAGGTGTCCTACATATTTTTATTTATGGAGAAAAGTGATGCTCTTTAAATCTAGGATAGTTGGTGAGTCTTGTTGCAAGAAAAATATTTGGAAAGTATGGGTAACAAAAAAAGAATATCCAAGTGGTTCCAAACATAAATACCACTAAGATGCTTCCAAGGAGAGAAAGAAGAAATGGAAAGGAAAGGATAAGAAGGCAACAATCTTGCACATAAGTGCAAGGATCCAAAACACCATTGTAACCATTGTAATATTAATTTTCTCACCAAAGATAAGCGTTGGAAGCTACATCTAGAGTTTCATCCAAATAAATACAAGAAGAATGCAAAGAAGAACATGATAGACATGTAATCAAGCAACCAAGTAGAAAATGACTTAGTTGTATATGAAAATATTTTCTAGATGACAATGTAGAAGAAGGCGAGTTTAAGTAGCATTCATCCCAAGTAAGAGAGGGAGATGACTAAACTCTTCCCTGCTAAGATCTAGGTCAAGAAAACAAAGATCGATTCTTTATTTGATTCCAATCCACAAGGAATCCTTATAGCATAATATCTTATCAATGAGCTTGGATGGGAATGTCATGAATATCCTGTCCCATATTGTTAAATTGTAGCAAGAAAAGGCTCCATTCGACTTGTGCCTTAGTCAAATGGAGAAATTCAAATTTCCACTTTTGTAGGATGAGTTGTCAGACAATTAGCAGGAGTGACATGGCCAGGTCACTCAGTTAATTTACTCAATTTGAGTCTGAGGAAAATAAGTATAGTTGTGCATGAGTTGATTGCTAAGATCTAGCTATCTAGTGGATTTATATTTAGTGAAAGTAAGTTATCTAAGCTCTAGTCAAGAATAGAGTCAGTATGAGTTCAATTGAGTAGTTGTAATTTTTGTTAACACACTGATCTCTCAATTAACTTGTTAGTTTACTAAAAATATCCCTAGTCATGCATGCAATTCGAATTACCTAGTGGAGTGGAGGAAAAACGCATAATTGTAATCGTTATTGTATACTAGTGAGTGTACATAGTTTGTGAAAGCACATGAGTAAGGAGTAGATCAGTATTTCAATGCATATTGAGCTTTAAGCATTGAAGTTTTCATTATAATAGATCATTGTTCTCATATGATATAATACAAACAAAGAAAAGGTTTTTTCGAGTTGGGTTCCCTAGTAAAAACTATGTTCATTGTGATTGAGTGATCACATGTGTTTCTATTATATGTTTTCCTTTCCGAAAATTGAGTAGAAGAAATTTGTGTCTATTGATTTTAGTATGAATTCATTAGCAACAACAAATTTTGAGTTATTTCTACATGGTATCAGAGCCTTGGTTACATAGAGGTAAGGGAGAGTGGGTTAGCAGAAGTCTGTGAGACAAATTTTTTTTCTCTCTGAATTAAAATAATAACACACCCTGCAAGTGATAGTTAGGGAGTTATAACATAAGAGAGCTCAATGGTGAGCCACGTTACTTTCAATACACTTATGTGCAGTTACATGCACGTGAACTAGTTGTGTATCAGAAATGTTAGAGCACTAACGCGACCCTAGCTTGTCTAGAAAGCGTTAACACGCAACCACAATACCCTGCAGACTGCATTAGAAAAGTCAAAGTGCATTAAAAGGTATTTCTTCAGTGCAGGAACAATGTCTTTAAATGGATTGAAGCTTGACTATGCATTGGAGGGAACTTCGAATTTCTGTTCTTGGAAGGACATGATGGAAGTTGTACTAGATGACAATGGAGTATTGGAGTACATAAAAACTAATATTCCAAAACCAGTAGAATCAGATGCACAACAACTGGTTCAGTGGAAGAAAGATACCTCAAAATCCAAGAGGATTACGCTAGAGGGAGTCAGAGACCATGTGGTTTCAAATTTTCACGGCATGGAGAATGCTTATGCAATGTCGAAAACCATCACAGATCTATTCCAAAGTAGCCATGGTGCCAGGAAATTGGCATTAAAATATAAAACCAGGAACATTCAAATGAGTAAAAATGAAACTATTATTCAATACCTATCCATATTCACTCAGGTGAGAGATGAACTTGGAGGAGTTGGAGAAAATGTGGTATCGTCTAAAATTGTGAGCTTAGCACTCCTTGGTCTTCCGAAGTCCTGGCACAACTACCAGGATATAGATAATGGAAGAGAAAATCTCCCAGATTGGGAGAGACTTTGGTCTGAC
Organism: Pinus taeda; assembly: GCA_000404065.3. Lineage (NCBI taxonomy): Eukaryota > Viridiplantae > Streptophyta > Pinopsida > Pinales > Pinaceae > Pinus > Pinus taeda. The sequence continues at coordinate 39,666 of APFE031146592.1, forward strand.
TTGGTCCAGGAGGAGATTAGAAGAAACACTAGAGATAAAGTCACATCCAAAACTAATGAGGAAGAAAACCTTGCTTTAGCGGGAAAGTTAGAGGAAGCTAAAGGAGAGAAGGCCCAAGGCAAGGCAGAATCCAGCCAGAATCATGGAAAGAAGAAAAACCAGTAAAATTAAATGTTTTCATGGTCATGAGTATGGATACTATGAAACCAAGTGTCCACATAATAAATCCAATAAGAATCTCACAGGAGGAGCAGGAGGAGATTCTCTCACATCACAATTCGATTTGGATTTCATCCTCATTGCTTCCATGGAAAGTATTGTACAAGGTAGTGTATAGTACTTTGAATCTGGTGCTTCATTTCATATGACAAGAAATACGAATTTCTTCAGCAGCTTAGAGGATAAGGATCTACAATTACACATAGAGCTTGGAGATGATGGAAAATATAGTACCAAAGGGATTTTCATGATCACCTTTAAGAGGGATTAAAGCTCACATATTCAACTAAATAATGTAATGTATGTGCCTAGTCTGAAGAAAAATATAGTTTTTGTAGCTGTACTTGAAGACAAAGGATATGATGTGGAGTTTAGTAAAGGGAAGGCATATGTGAAGCGTGTTACTAGTGGAATAGTAAAACAAATTGGTGTTTGGGTTTAAAATATCTACAAGTTGTAGCTGGATGCATGTGTTGCATTAATGAGTAGTAAGGTAGAACATATTTAAGGCCGAGATATTGGAGAGAAATAACATAGGTGCATGAGACACCTACACCATGGATCTTTAAAAATAATGTAGCAGATCACCACTGGACTTCCAAAATGTACCCTTGATCAACATGATGTGTGCAAGGGCCGCGCTCTTAGAAAATATGTTAAATCCTCCTTCCAGGTCTGAGATAGCAAAGCTAGAGCCATCTTGGAGCGAGTTCACTCATATGTGTGTGGACCATTTTCAACAATCTTAGTTTCAAAACACATGTATTATGTGATCTTCATTAATTATTTTCTCCCACAAATGCTGGATCCATTTCATGAAGAAGAAAGATGAGGTTTATTCAAAGTTTTTTGAATTTAAAGCCTTAGTTGAAAATGGGACTAGAAATAAAATTAAATACCTGAGAAGTGATAATGGATGAGAGTATGTGTCTAATTACTTCAAATAATTATGTGTCAAGGAGGGTATTAAAAGGGAGTTGATTGCACCCCAAAATCCACAACAAAATGGGATTATAGAGAGAAAAAATAGAATTATTATAGAAGATACTAGAGCAATGTTTCATGACCAGGGATTGCCACTATCCTCGTGCGCAGAAGCTTGCAATACAACTCTTTACTGGCTTAACAGGAGCCCTCCCAAAATTCTTGGAATGATTATACCTGAAGAGGATTTCACGAGGAGGAAGTGTGATGTCTCTCACTTTTGCATTTTTGGATCCATAGTATATTGCCATGTCTCAAAAGATAGGAGGAAAAGTTGGAGCGCACTGCAGAGGGAGGTCTTTGTAGGCTACACAGAGACACCTCATATTTACAAGGTGTAAATTTCCTCAATTAGAATGACTGTGATGAGGAGGGATGTGATATTTGATGAGTAGAAAGTCATGAGGAGTTGATCTCTAGAGAGAGATTTGAGCATACCACCAAAGGAGGAGCTTCTAGGTCCAAAGGAGGAACCTCAGTCAAATCCATAGAGTCAGATCTTGCTCAAAGGCAAGGAAACATTCCAGGAGGAGAATGTGGAGCAACCACATGTGGAGAAGCAGAGAGCAGACTGAGTGGAGACACCCACTCACATAGATCCGTCAAGAGAAGGGAGGAAGAGGACCAATTGGTTGACAGATTGGTGCAAGAATCTCAGGAGCAAGTTGGATCTCCTATTTCCTCATGCAGAGAAAGGAGATCACCAAAAAAATATATAGGATATATGGCACTCATGTTAGAGTTGATTGATTCTAAGCCATCTTCTTTTGAAGAGGATGTTTCCTAGCAGGTGTGCGCAGATCTCATGGTGGAGGAGTATGATTCCATCATGAACAATGATGATTGGGAGGTTGTGCTTAGACCTGAGGGAAAATCTATTATTGGCTCCAAGTGGGTGTATAAGGTGAAACATGAAGCTAATGGAAACATTGATAAGTACAAGGCCATATTTGTGGCCAAAGGCTTCTCACAAGTGGAGGGGATTGATTACAAGGACACATTTCCCATGTGACAAGATACTCATCAATCAAGACCATATTTGCATTGGCAACACAGATGGGGTGGAGGATCCACCAAATGGATGTTAAAATTTCCTTCCTCAATAAAGTGGTTGAGGAAGAGATCTACATTGAGCAGCTTGAGGGGTTTGAGGGGTTTGAGATCTTTAGTAGGGAGGAACATGTGTGTAGGCTCAAGAGATCCCTCTATGGTACCAAGCATGCACCTATTTCTTGGTACACTCACATAGATTCTTATCTCATTGGATTGGGCTTCACTAAGAGTGAAGCATATTCTAATCTCTACTACATTATGGTTGATGGTGGTCTTCTCATTTTAGTTCTATATGTAGATGATTTGATACTGAAAAGAGATCACAAGTTGATTCAGTATTGCAAGGAGGGCCTTGCAAGAGATTTTGGGATGAAGGATATGGGTTTTATGCACTACTTCCTTAGTTTGGAGGTGTGGCAGGGAGATGGAGAGATATTTGTTGGACAAGGGAAGTACACCTCTGAAATCCTTCAGAGATTCCATATGCAAGATTGCAAACCCATGGACACTCCTCTTCATACTAATTGGAGGAAAGAGGATGCTTCTACAGGTGAGGTAGTAGATGGCACTATCTACAGAGTTTGTTGGTGGGGTCCTTGATGTACTTGGTGAACAAAAGGCCTGATATTTTTTTTTACAGTGAACCAACTTAGTGAGTTCATGGTGGAGCCTACCAAGCTTCACTGGAGAAAAACAAAACATATTCTTAGATACCTTAGAGGCATAATAGACTTTGGTTTATGGTATAGACATACTAATGGAGTGAAGCTCCAAGGCTTCATATATGTAGATTGGGCAAGGAGTCCCTCAGACAGGAGGGCACATCAGGAGAAATCTGTAGTGTTGGGTCAACAACAATTTCTTGGTACAACATGTTTTAGAGATCTGTAGCACTCAACTCAGAAGAGGTCGATTATATGGCTACTAGTCAAGTAGCATGCGAGGCTATTTGGACGAGGAAGATATTTGTTGGTATTTTTAGTTAGGGTACGAAGCCTACATTGATTCACTATGATAATAAGAATTGTATAAAACTCTTTGAAAATCCAATGTTTCATGAGAGTTCCAATCATATAGACATCAGGTACCATAACCTAAGAGATTGTGTGTAGAGGAGGATTGCTATGTTACAATACATTCATAGAGGAGAAGAATGTAGACATTTTGACAAAGGATTTGTCAAGATGCAAGTTTAAGTTCCATGTAGAACTTTTTCTACAAAACCTTGCTCTGATACCATGTAGGAATTCCCACTGTAGATCAACATATTATGCAATGTACTGAGGAAAAATACAAGATCTACTTCTACAATAAACTTTGCAGAAGCTTAATCAAATTGAGCATGATCAATGAGAACACATATAACTGAGAATGAGAAATCAAACACATGAAACACAAAAGAATAACTCGGGGAAATCCTCAGCCTAAAACCCCAATCTATGTATTATCATACAAGTGGAAATATGTTCAGATTACAAAAAGAATCAGCTCACAAGCTATCCTGCTTTCTCTGCTATCCAACTGCTGCTCATAGACAATCAAAGGCTTCTCACAAACCTTCTCCTCTGCCCTCCAAGCCTCCTATTTATTTGCACAATTTTCCTTGGGGTCCAGTGCAGCCACTTGTGTGAATTTGCCTCTTCACACACTCACTAACCTCTGATCTAACAGCGCAATCCCGAAGGAGATAAATCCTTTTCCATGGATGAGTTTCCTTTATAGGAAAAAAATCCATCCAACTGATAGTACACTGTCCCTCCTCTGAACTCAATTGCATCTCTGTCTGAACTAACATGCACATTGAGTTATTTATGAGATAATATTCAATTATTCGAAGAACAACAGTTACATGCATGCAAGCATTAACTAAGTGAACTCACATTAATTTAAACAAATTGTTTAAATTAATCTAACTGGACTTGACTCAGTTAACTGAGCCAAATAATTGCAACTCAAATTAGAACTCATCCTTATCTCTTTAACTGATGGATAAATTCCTCAATTAATAGAGAAATTGTTGCATGTCCTCACATAGACTTCATGTTTAATTTTTCACTACTAATTAACTCATGGTGAATTAATTAATTTATTTTCAAATAGCTGTTAAGTTCAAATTCAAATTTTACTTCCTATTTTAGTCCAAGGATTGACTAAAAATAGGAATCCATCCTGAACTGCTAAAAATAGAATGCTATTTTTAGCACTTCCATTTTTCATCCCTGTTGCTCAATCCAACACTGGTACCCAAACTTCTATTTATAGCAGTGCTATTTTTAACACTTCTATTTTTAGCATTTCTTGTTGCCATTTTGAACATTCCATAGGAGCAGGATTGGGGTTGTTCAGAACCCTTTTCTTGCTAAGAGGGAGTGTTAAATTGTAGCAAGAAAAATCTTCATTCGACTTGTGCCTTAGTCAAATGGAGAAATTCAAATTTCCACTTCAGCAGGATGAGTTGTTAGACAATTAGCGAAGAGTGACATGGCCAAGTCACTCTGTGAAGTCAATCAATTCAAGTTTGTGGGCAAGAAGTAGAGTTGTGAATGAGTTAATTTCTAAGATATAGCTATCTAGTGGAGTTATATTTAGTGAAAGTCAATTATTGGAGTTGTATTCTAGAATAGAGTCAATATGACTTCAGTTGAGTAGTTGTAACTATTGTTAACTCACTCATCTCTTAGTTAACTTGTCAATTTACTAAAAATAGACCTAGTCATGCATGCAATTAGAATTTCCTATTGGAGTGGAGGAAAAAGGCATAATTGTAATCGTTATTGTATCTAGTGAGTGTACAAAGTTTGTGCAAGTAGGTGATTCAGGAGGAGATCAATATTGCAATGCACATTGAGCTTCAAGCATTGAAGTTGTCATTGTAACAGATCATTTTTCTAATCTCATATAAGACAAACAAAGGAGCAGATTTTCCTAGTTGGGTTCACTAGTAAAAATTGTGTTCTTTGTGATTAAATGATTGCATGTGTTTCTATTGTATGTTTTTCTTTTCGTAGATTGAGCAGAAGAAATTTGTGTCTATTGATTTCAGTCTGAATTCATTAGTAGATGCAAATTTTGAGTTATTTATACGCATATCCATTAGGATGGTTAAATAAGGATGCAAATGTCAAGGTCATTAAATAGAAATAGTGAGATAAAATTTGGTATAAGTGAAAACTATATTAATGAAGGGGAGGTAGATGTAGTACCACTTAATGTGTGTGATACAAAATTTGGAAGCCCCTACATTTATATGAGGGATGTAATCTTTGTAAGGAGAGGAAACTATATCACTTAATCATGGATAGGAAGTTCTTCATCATCAATTCACACAAAAGTAATCCAAGATCTCTCTTATAAGTTCCAACCAAGCTAAGAGATTAAATAGTTATAGTAGGAAGCTTGTATTACTCTTCTAAAGCAAGAATTAACTAAGAGATGAATCCATAGTAAAGGTATCCCTATAAGGGTATACTAAATAGAAGAAATGGAAATTGGTGGAAATTATGTAGGAATATAAAAAAGTGTTCTGAGAGACTAAAGGATTTTCACATAAGAGGGAAGTGTAGTGTGAGATATAGATGTTTCTTGACTCCCCGTGTGAAACATTGGGTTGTCCAAGCAGTCCACCCTAGAAGCAAATGATTTGAATAAGAAGATTTGGTAGCTATTGGAGTGGAGAGTAATTCAACCAAGAACCTCACCTCATGGGTCACCTATCATCATAGTATCCAGAAAGGATGGAATTTGGCAAATGTGTATTGAATATAATAAGCTCACCCTTAAGAATCAATACACTCCTCCTAGGATCAATAACTTTCTAGATTACTTGTAACATGCTAAGGAATTCACCAAGTTGGATCTCAAACTGGGATACCATTATGTATGACTTAAATAAGAAGACACCTAAAATGTCCCCTTCAATACAAGGCAACATCTATATGAATGGCTAGTAATTCCTTTGGTTTATGTGATGTACCAACTAATGATGTATTGTGCACCTTTCTAGATCCAGTGTACTTGGATGATATTATCGGCTTATAGCTTTACCTAAGAAGAGTATATGTCACATCTCATGTGGGTGTTAGAGACTCTTAAAGATAATTAACTGCTAACAAATACTAAGAAATGTGAATTTTCTTAGTAGTTATTTGCGTATTTAGGGTGTGTGATTGGTGGAGAGGAAATCAAGATAAAGGAAAATTTTAATGATGGAAATTTATTTTAAAATTTAGAAATCTTGGTGAATCTTACTAGTCCATAATATACAAACAGCAAAATGTTTGGTGATTTTTTTGTAAAAATATTAAAAAATCTAATGATTTTATATAGTCACTGTAATTTTTTTGTGATTTTAAAGGTAAATTAATCTTATGCTATGAAAATTGGGAAAATCATTTTTAGAAAAAATGGAGATTGGTGAATCTTTTTTTTGGAAAAAACATGGAAAATTAGTCCATCTACGAATATTAGCCCCTAAAATTTTCCGTTCAAATCAAGATAGATCCCATGAAGACAGAGGCCATCCACAATTGGAAAACTCCTACAAATGTCATAAAAGCAAAAAACATTATTGATAAACATAGTATCAATGAAAGTTTATAGCATCCTTTCATCGTAGATACGACTCTATGTCATCACAATCATGGCAAGAGTTTCTAGTGGGGAAAGAATCAATAGAAAACTTTAATAAGCTAAAGTGAACATTAATTAAGCATAAGTTCTTGCTTTGTCTAATTTGCAAAAGAATTTGTAGTAGATACAAATTCAAGTGGGCATGCTAGGGTAGTGGTCTTGATGCATGGAGATAAGTCAATATGCTATCATTATAAACATTTCATAGTGAATTCCTAAACTACCCCACATATGAAAAGGAACTATGTGGTATAGTTCAACTATTAAGTAATGGAAGTGTTATTTGATGGGAAACAAGGCCATCATCAACACCAATCACTACCTGTTGGCTTGTGGGGGCCTGACCCAGGTTCAACATTAGTTATCCAAACAAATCCCTACACTACTGGCCCTTTCGGCATCAGCCCGTGCAACGTTGACTGAAGTCTCACCCGAAGCAGTATGGGGGGATGCTGGAACCAAGTTTCCACACCCTTGAGATGGTTGTGATGTCGGTTTATCCTGGCTATACCTTCCTGCACGTAGGTTTCTTAGCCTTATGTTACACCCTTCAGTACCTTCGCGAAAGGATACAATCGGCTTTCATGCATCCCTAACTTGGGGCTGATATACTTTTGCGCTGCTAGGGCAATGAATTGTGATATTTCCCAGACTACGCTAAGTATCTTATTTGTCTTATTCCAAATATTAGTTAGCTTCGCATAAACAGATGTTCTACTTGCGTTTACTTAACCAACACAATTACATATATTCGTGCATCATATAAGAATTATAAGTGAAATTCATACCCAAACATAACCAGATGCATAAACAGGAAATAAAGACACAGAAATTGTAGAATACTTCTCTTTATTGATACTTTCAGACAATTACAGACTTGACCCACCCTGCGCACTCAGCTGCAGGGGTCCACACATTGAGCTTCGAACTTCTAGGCCTCTGCGCACTCAACTGCAGAGCTTCTACGTATGTTATGACGCAAGACTTAGACTTCTACTTCAGAGCTATCTCTCATACATCATATATTCATTGATTCCATAATGCCATTAATGCCTCGAACTACTTAGAGCTTAGCTCTATTTATAAAATCCCATGGTCCATGGACCATGGGTAGATCTTCTACAGCTGACATTACGCGCTCCACGACCACAAAATGCGGAGTCTTTACATTTGGATTACAAAATTGGACCAAAATATGGGCTTTTAGCCCCAAAACTACCCTTGGGGGATCCCGCGCCTAACACTACCCATTCTAGTATTTGTAGGCCCAAAGTAATCTTTAACAAACTAGATTGTGCAAGTGGATGTAGTTTTTACAACAATTTTATCTAGATAATCGAATATAAGAAGGTTAGAACAAATAAGTCAATAAACATATTTTTAAGGATGACCATGAGTCCAGGGTAATAACTTGAAATTTGGAAACTATCACACTCATGGATCATTTCACCATGATGCATACAAAGATGTAAGCATTGAAAATCATAAAAATGAATTATTGACATAAGAGACAAAGATAAGCAATAAACTCATGCACATAAGAGACAAAATCACTAAGAAGAGATGTGTGGCACTATTTCCATATATTTCTTAAGCTCGTGATAAGAGGTTGATGCCTTTATTTGTTACAAATCTTGCATAATTAAAAGGATAGAATGTGGAGACACTAGAAGTTAAATTGGAAAAATAAAAATGCATGGAATTAGAAAAGAGATGGTAAACTTTTCAATACCATAAGATTTTCTTAGAAAATATATTTGAAAGTATAATTTCTCACTAAAAAGAATGTGATGAGTAGAAAACACAAGATGGAAAAAAGATGTTAAAAAACACAAATCGGATGCAAGAGAGATGTAATACAAATGCAAAGCAAGAAACATTGATGTAAAATTAGTTTAAAGAAGATATAAAAATAGATATAATACAAGCAGAAATTTCATAAAATAGATTACATAAAGGGAGATGCAAAATAAAATGAGAACATAAAGCACTAAAAATTTCATATGCACTTCATTTTCTATTTTACATACATTAAGATATTGAAAATATTTTATTGTAATAGTAACACCAATATTGTAGATGACATCTTTAAATAATAAAATTAAGAAAAATGTATATTCTTTCTTAATATGATTTAGAATTCATATATCTCCATTTTTTTATGTAAGTAAGAAAAGTTTCATTAGATTTTCAAAAGTTTACATAAATTACATGCATGAAAACATGAGAAGACTATGTCTAAAATGATTTCATTTTGGATACAGAAACCATCCTAGCCTAAAGCATACTTGGGAGAGACCATCTACCATTGAGTGGGAAACTATATGGTCTTCGTAAGAGTCTTGAGACAATTTTCTGACATCATAGAAATGTAAAAAGAACAAGAGTAGCAGTCACAACAAAAGACCACAAGAAAAGAAGTAAAGTAGTAGAGGCTGAAAAAGCCATTCCCGAAGATTGTTAATGAACTTAGTCACGTTGAGAAAGATAATAGAAGGGGTCATCATAGCCTTCTGGTAACTATGGAGATCATTCCCAGTCAAAAAACACACCCCTATGTTCGTGTTGGCCTCCTGCTGCAAGATTTCACCTTTTGGATTACTTGTTGGCAAAAGTTTGCTCCTTCTCCATATGGACGAAAAAATTGGGATTTTTTGGATTCTTTTCCTTCTTTTTTTGAGATGATAATGGATGTTTAGGGTTTGGAGGTGTGGTACCTTAATGAATCTAATATGCATTGTCTGATTTATCTGGCGAGTTGGAGGAATTCAAAGGAGGGGGTGGAGGAGGGAATTGATAGGACACTCAAAGTCGATCGAGCCTGGAAAAGATGGAGATCTATGTTTGCAATTTTGTTTTCCACAACACACAAGACCTCTTCTTGACCCCTCAAATGACAACCAAGCAAGTAACTCACTACCTAGTGACCATTTCCAGTGTTCCTAAGATCTTGCACTTCCATAGCTATGACTAAGCATCTAATATGCTATGCCAAATATTCATTGAAATGTTCCACTCATTGTCCATGCCATGGAGGGGGAGGTTGGTAGCCTCTTCCTCGCCCTCCTTTCCTAGTACGTCCTTGTTCGTGGAACGTAACTATTGGGTAAGAGAAACCTATGCCCTTAGTGTCAAGTTCCCCAACCTTCATTGCTCTACAAATGAAATATAGGTCAGCAACCTACGGAGCAGTTTGAACATGAGAATGAATGTTCCTCCGAGGAATAATGTCTGTATCCATGTCCCGAGTAGGGTATGAATGCCAAGTCTGTATCCGTCCACCACCTTCTCCTCGACATTGAATGTGATCTGCAAGGCTGACAAAGGAGAATCACCACCTAGCCCCATCCATTAATGCACTAGATTGCATTGGCATGGGAGGTCTAATAAGCTTTGTAGTTCGAGAGGGCACCCAAATCCAAGATGAATTCATATATCTCCATTAAAAAATATATTTCTAATCATTAAAATTAAAAAAAAATACTTAAAATTAATATATAAAAATATATATCAATTTATTATTTATAAATGATAATTTAAAAATATATATAAATATTAATTTTAAATCACTTTTATCATTTTTTTTATAAATAAATAACATTATATTCCAATTAAAAATATATTTTTAAATAATTAAAAATAAAAAAAAAATACTAAAGCTTAATATATAGATTTATTATTTTAATATAAATGATAATTTAAAATATATATTTTTAATTCAACTTTTATCATTTTTTTTAAAATTAAATAATATTATCATTAAAAATAAATAAAAATTCTTCTGAAACATGTACAAATAATAACTAATTGAAAGGGAACAATTTATTGAAAAAGATTGGCAATCCTTTCTCGTACTCTATTCAGAGATTTTAACGAAAGGGATGATAGATTGGCAAAGATATTGGTGGACCCATTTGAATGGAGACACACAAATCTTCCCTGTGTCTTCTTTTGTTTTGTTTTGTGCTTAGTGCTTATTACCTTTTTATTGTTAAAAACAAAATTTCTTGGTTCCTATCACCTTTATTAACAAACAAAAGAATTTCTCAAAGGCTTTATTACCTTTTATTGTTAAAAACAAAATATTGCCAAATATTGCCAAAATATTGCAAAATATTACCAATATTGCCAATATGCCTCCCAGTGTAACCTGGTTACCTGCCTAATTGCTTCTGTTCTTTCTTCTGCTGCCTGTTTCCACTATAATTCAAGTTGTTTTGCATTCGGAAGGAAACTAGGGGTGGTTTCTACCACAAGATTAACATTATGAAAATTTTCATTTACACTTTCAATGATGTTGTTTACCACTGCTACTGCATCCTCTGTTTCCTGTTCTACCTCTTTAAGCCGAGAACCCCAATTTTCAAATAAGATCTCCTTATGTGATTCATCCAATTTGGGCATGTCGGCTCTTATCCCATTTTCAAAATTTTTCCAAGTGATAAAATCTGAAACCTTTTTAAGAATTTCATCATATTCAAGTTGCATTTCCATAACTTGTCTTGTTAATTTGTCGCTTGTCTCGCAGTGAGAGTTCCACTGTGAGATTTTTTGGCATAGCAATTCGTTTTGGTGTGTGAGCTGGGAATTGAGACTGAGTGCTTCGGTGACACACTAATTGATCTTTGGGTCATCTTTATGTAGATCTATTATGCTCTATATCTGTGCCTCCTTACCTACCAAGCTACTTTGATGTTCTACTTGCATTTGTTGGAACTCCTGTTGTAACTTAGCCAATTGTATTTTGCTTGTTGGTTGGTTTTGGCTTGCTGTAATCGTTGTTCGAGTGACAAAATTTTGTCTTCTTTTTCTATAAGAAAAAGTTGTACCTCTATTTCTTTGTCAATGGTTTCCATAGCATATGCACCTGTGAACTGCGAGAGCTTGGTGAGGTTGGCCGATGGGTCGATGGATGAGTCTTTCCAGAGGACATCCATCGGCTCATTGTCTAGAGTGGTAGCAGTTGTGGATTCCAATTTTATTTTCTTTCTCCGTATCTTAACAATGGCCTTGTGTTGTGGCCTGTAAAATACATCAAGAGGGGGAATTTATCCTATTCTTAAAACAATCTCAGAGGTGGGGGTAACAGGAATGTGTTCTATTTCTTGAATATTCCAGTTCCCCCTGTTATAATTTCCGGAGTTGTTTCCTGATGCGTCATTTGCGTCTCCGGTGCTTGTTCCTCTGTGTTGAGTTTTTTGTTGAAATTATCCCACTCCTCTTCAAAATTAATTACCTAAGGCTTTATCAGTTGTATAGAGGGAGTATGGGTTTCAGTGTGCTTGATGGTCAAAGTCTGTAAATATGTCTTTGCTGCAGATTGGGTTGTATCCTGGATTGATTCCCTGCTCCTGCTTTTCTTATTTTCGTAGACTTCTGGGATCCCTTTCCATACTTGGTTTTAGATTTTTCCTTAGAGTCACCATCTATGCTTACACTGGGAGTGGGCTCCCTTTTTGGTTCAATTAACAATTGGTCCAATGGGACCTTTGATAATCTCTTTTATTGCTATAAAATATTTCAAGACCCTCTCGACCAAAAAGTATCTGGGCCATATGCTTCACTTCTTTTAAGGTATTCTTCTGTAAGAAGACATCATCAAATGGGTCTTTCTCATCGTTGAATATTTTCACTTTGACCATAGTGGTAAAATCCTTGACAATATCGAATGGGTTGTATTGTCTTCCAGGGAACTTAGGTATTCATAGAGACAACATATTATCTACTTCCCTGAATGCATGTCCAAGGTCATGTAATGAAAACACTCCACATGATACAGGAAATTGAGGCCAAATGGCCTTCTTTGACTCCTTCAACGCCTTGCTCATCCCTCCTTCACTGCATGTCTGATAGGCTATCTCTCTAGCCATTAATTTATCTGGGACATAGAAAGGGAGAACATGGAGAGAGGCGATGCTGCCAAATACTCTAATATATGTAAATGTCTCTTCCATGTCTATCTCAGCTTCTTGGGATAATTTGGGGGCATCTCAGTTATAAATTCGTTTATGGATGGGAAGCATAACCCTGTGACAAATCTTCAAAAAATGTGGTTCAAAATTGGATTCGCACATGTCTTTGTCGTGGATGTGAATAGGAAGTGGATCTTGAATAGTCCACTTCCATCCCATAAGATGGAATTTAGAACCAAAACAAATAGTGTCCATAACATAAGCACACATGAAAAACGGAGGGTAAACCCTCAAAGAAATACTCCTTTTCCTTCTATATTCTATAATTTCTTTAGCTAAATTATCAGACAGGATTTGTGCCCAATCTATTATTGTTGCATTAATGGCTGCATCTATTAAGGGTAACCATTCTGAGGAGAATTTGTTATTGTCGGGTTTTCCAAATAGTCTACATAACATAGCTACAACAAAATAGAAAGGGGAACAAACAGATGTGGTGGCATACATACCATTTTTGTCTTTCTTGATTCTTTCTTCATTTTTTGACCAATTTTTTGTGCAATCCGCCGGGTCCTCATTTTCTTTGATGAATTTCTCAACAAATTTCCTGTTGTAGGTAACTTGTGGCTCTAGTAGGTGGTACATGAGCCTTAGGTTATCTGGAGTGAAACATCTTATAGCTTCCTGGCCTCCTGTTTTGAATTCTCTGTCAAATATATCAGCGTCGTCAATGATCCACTTAACCATGTCGTTATAGAGGATTATTTTTGGTCATGCGGCTATTCGGTGCAGAAATGAGCATGCAAGTTCAGTTATGGAAGTGTCAGAGGAATCATGCCTATCCACTGTAATCTTTGTCTCAAGAATCCTTGGTTGTTCTTCCTCCTGTAACTGATACATAGCATCCCATGTAGATGTCCCTTCTTCCCTATTACATGCAGTATCCATGAATAGAGGAGTCATTTTTTACTTCTCAGAGGTGGCTGCTTTCCCTTTCTTCACCATTGCTTTCGGCGTCTTGTTCTGCGGCTTTTTCCTAAAAGTTTCAAGAGGAACAGTTTATCGGATAAAATGATATTGAATGTAGGAATGAATCGATGAAGAAAACCAGTAAAGGTGATAAAGGTGTTTTATTTGAAATCACGTAAGAAGATTTGAAATCACTTTAAATGGCCTTTCACACATAAATGCATTTAATTCTTCATAAATGCCCACTAATGATCTGTTATCTTTTAACTTTAATGTCCATAAATATTCACATCATAAATTGGGAAACAATCTCCTAGGGTGGTGAGCCTTTAAACTCCGATAATAGCAATTTTGCGATTTGCAAAGCAATATCGCAAATTGCGATATCGCATAATTTGTTTTCGTTTAACTTACCACTTTTTTAGTTTGTGCAAGATGCAAGAAACAAATGACATTACTTATCAGGCTTCCTTTTAACCAATAATGGACCTCTGCACGTGTTGGTGGAAATATTAAAATGTGGGTCTAGGTTGAGATCGCATTTCACAATATCGGCATATAATAGGTTGAGGTTTGTGTTGTATGATTGAAATGCGATGTGAGAAGGCTATTATACCATCGCAATTTTGCAGATCACAATCTCGCGGATTGCAATACTTCGGGGTAACCTCTTAAGAGAAGTCTTTTATAAACAGTGATGTTGTGATGTGAGACTTTAAGCTTTTTAAAGAAGCTTTAAGGACTTTCTAACATTATCACTGTTTTTCGAATATAGATTTGCTTTTTTTATTGTTTCATTGTAGATAGTGGTGGGTTAGAAAGGTATTGTTTGTGATGCATTTCATGCTAAATAAGAAAAAGTAGCATTTTAATGGTTTTATAGGTTTTGTTTGATATCTTGATTTATTCCAAAAATAAAAGAAATATCTACATGCTAGGATTGATTTTTTTGGGTATATACATTTTTTTAAAGGGTCCCCATTTACTAAAGTAATATTTTACTACTAACATTAATAAATGGGGGGTTATTCACAAGCCCAACAATTGGTAATTCACTTGGAAGAACCAGTTATCTCTAAGAGTTTTTTGAATTTTCTAAAACTTCTAAAATAAATATAGTTTTGAAAAATAAACTAAATTGCATGGAATACAAGGTAAGTAGTACTGCACGTTTATTAATAAACAACATCTGCTCTAACTATCTTTCTTTTGATTTCCCTTTTCTCACAGATAGTCATTTTACCTACATCCAGTCATTAAAGATAAAAGCAAAAGAATCTCGTTAGACCAGTTTTGGTATACTTATTTGTCGTAGGTAGAGCCTCTGCTACCAGCAAGCGTTCATAGCCTCGACAAGGTTACCTGTTACCTAGCAATGATTCAGTATCCCACTTAAGTAAGAATGCAATTTTAAAGATAAATTATTTTGTATACTTGATGCTTTCTTTATTTTATTGAAGTAATTCATTCTTCTTTTATTTCTTAAAGGATAATGTCTTGGTTTGGTGGCAAAAATTGGCTATGCCATTCACTTGATTTGTAACTGAACTGAACAAGCTGGATCTTGATGAGACCCCTTGTCTTTTGATTGATCAATATCAAGCCATTACCCTGTTTTGATATTCACTGTTGGTAATGTCAGTTACTTAAAATCTTATGATCATGGTAAGCAGTTCTTGATGAGACTTCTTATCCTTTAAGTTTAAAGTATATTTTAGAATTACACTCTAAAATTGAAAGCTACTTAAGTGGGGGGAATCATTGGCTCCTTAAGAGTTTCTGGATGAAAATTGTAGAGTTTAGAGATGCTTTTCCACAGAGAAACTTTTCTTTGTTATTGATACTTTTCCTGACTGATGTAAAGAAAACTTCTTTCTAAAGTTAAGTTTTATCAAAGATTGGATAATTTAACAGAAAAACAGGTAGTTTTGGAGTTGTAGCACTCAACTATTTATTTCATAAATGAAGATTAATTTTCATAACCATTTCTACTTATACAAGCGAAAAACAAAATTAAAAAGAGAAACTATCCTTCAGTAAAACCAAACGTAAATGTTTTCAACTTGTATTATTATTTCAAAAGAAAATTAACTAAAGAGTATACTATACAGTGATCAGAAGAGATCATCTTCTATGGAAAATATTTCTTTGGGACTTTCCCATTAACAGGTAGAGGTTCTCTCTTACCCGCTAAATGGTTGAAACCACTCAGCCATATTAAACACACACAACAAATGAACACACAATAATCAAACCAACAACACACAAAAGACAAACTGACGGAAAAGGAAGAGAGCCATCATGTGGTCTCTCATGCTCATGTAATTCTCTCTTATTCAAATAATTTAATAATACATTTAAATACATGAGCAAGTGGTCTTAAGATAGTGCATCTATCTTAGACTCACTTGGTTGAGATGTTTTCTCAACTTACACACTAATTTAGGAGAACTAGTTGGAGAGAATCTCTCCTCCTAACTAAACTCAGTTTGAGAAACTAACTCTCATGATTTAATTTAATTAATAATTTAATTTGGATCTATAATTGTTTTTAAGAGAGTGAGGCTAACATTCCTCCCCTCAATGATAAATACAAAAAGAACAAGGAACCATATTCCAAATTCTCAAGTTATTCCTCAAAAATCATTTGCCTAAAAAAATCACCAAATCTGGATGCTGAAGAAACTGCAATATGAAGAGACTATGAGTCAGTTGCATCACTGATTCATCTCTAAATGACGCTTGATGACTCCATCATGTGCCAAACCTCAAAAGGATCCAACTGTCCTTTGCTTGAAAACAGCATCCGGTGTCCACTAACACAATTTGATGAACGCCCATTGGCATATCTGTTGATGATGATCACCCACTGGCTGAAGATGTCGAAAAACAACTCAATGTTGCTTTTGCTATGATGAAAGCTGCTCATTGTTGCTTTTGCTATCGATTGCCCACTGGTGAATTTGCTGATGCTCATTGCTGATGAAAAATGTCCAATAGCTGATGAAGATGCCCACTAGCTGATTCGTTGATGTTGTGGAGACTTTCAGTCTGACAACCACTTGTCAATTTCATTGACATTTTCCCCCCTTTTTCAGCTGAAAGGAGGGACAAGTGTCTTCAAATTATATCTGAATTTGAAACTCCCCCCCTTCAGGTGTAGGAGAGTTTCACTGTTGTACTCCCTCATTCAACTACACGAGAGTACCATCTTCATTTAACTGTTGGTTGCAATACATGTGAGTGAATCCGATTGTAAAACTTGTACAATCTTCTGGCTGTGGATGACCATTCCCAGGGATCAATCCATGTATAATTTGTCTTCAATATGGCTGGTTGGTTGTGTTTGCAATATTTATTTCATGAATGATTCGACTTACCACAATGGTGACAAGGATGGAGATCAAAACACTGATCTTCCATATGACAAGTTCTTTGACAATGAGAACATTTTAGTTTGTCGGCAACTTGAGTTTGCATGCATTTCTATTTGTCTGCACTTTCAGTTTGTGTGCATTGATGTCTGTCTGCAACTTGCGAAGAACTTACTGAGGTGATTTGTTGAAGTAATCCGGCACTAATGAACTGAATGGCCTTTGAATAATCAGGGATATGTAAGTTGTTGTCATCTTTGACATATCCTAAGCTACGTCAATTTTGATTACTTTGGATTTCTTCCCATGGCTTGATGATGGGTTTGGAAGAAAGTTGCACTGGAACAACTTCAACACTTGAAGCTGGTTGGATGAATGAGTTTGAATGATCAGTTGTATCTGGAAAAGACTTGGAAGCAAGACGCTTCTCTTGCAACTCAATTCTTTGCAGTTGCGATTCTAGTTGAAGGAACTCAATCATTTCATGTGCATGTTGAAGATGCACTTGAATGTCAGCAAGAGTGGTTTTGCTAATGTGCACCATATCGTCGACTGATGATAACATTAAATTGTGAAGAATTTGGGATAGCTGAATGTGTGTCGCCATGTTGTCTTGCTTACTTTGAAGTCAGGCTCTCTTGGCATAAAAGTCGTGCTTGAAAATTGCGCACTTGAGTTGATCACTAAAATGACAGGCTTGCTTGTACTATTTACTGATCGCTGATGCTTTAAACACTTGCTTGAATTGGTGACTTAAAGCTCTCTTGATGACGATCACTTTGCTTGAAAGGAACTTTATGAAGGCTGTAATGAACTTTACACGGGCTCGCTTTTTGTGCGTTGAAATGTCGTACTTGATTTGATTACTTGACACGCTTGCTTGATCTTAGTGTGCTTGTTGTAGACACATGCTTGTTTTGATGCTCACTTGAAGATTAGAAGTCACGCTCATTTGATGATGATTGCGTGCTTGATTATGTGCTTGAACTTGCTTGATTGTTTGATGAGCACGCTCACTTGATTGATTGTTTTTGCTTGAATTACTTGTTGTTTTTAACTATTGTTTAATTACAAAACTTAGTGATGCACTGAATGTGCTGAAAAAATGATGGGTGTCAAACACTGTCGAAAATGCACCCAAGAGACAAATGAAAAGTTAAATCTAGATGACTCAGTTAAAGACTTACTTGACTTAATGTATTCACCTTAAAAATTCAAATTAGGTTGCCGGTTACTACTGAAATGCACCCGTACAATTCAGTTCAATTTGTCTTTGATGACAAGCCAACTTACAAATTATGATTTGCAAGTTAAAGTTTTGCATTGAGCTTATTAAAAAAAATGGTGCAAGTGCAATTTGCCAAAAAATTGTTTTTGAAATACTACAAAAATTTGTTGATGTAGATGACAGCTTGATTAGATGTTGATACAAAAATGCCTTGACTTGAAATGCTTGATTTTGTAGCGTCCTTAACTTGATTGCTTTGATGATGTGAAATGTATTTGCTTGAAAGATTGTCTTTATCAAGTTGATGATGTGATGCTTTGTGCTTATGAACTTAATTGATTTTAGGAGCTTTGATTTCAGGAGGTTGATCGATGGCTCTTTCTTATGCGCATATAGTTGTTTTGTTGAAGCATAAGAAAAAGAGCATCTTTACAAAATCGACACAAGTCATGCACACGCATACACATGGTGTACCTAAGATCCCCTTATTCAATTTCAGGTAGATCTAGGACACAAACACCACAAAAAGATATGATTTTATTAATCTTCAAGATACATCATCATGACAGTGGCTTCAGTGAGGCATCTCAAGCACAAACTGAGAACTCCTTGGTGTCAAATTGTCTTCAAAAGATTGACTCAATCGCTTTCTTCAACAAAATATGAAAATGACCTCCTTAACAAATACACCTTATCACTCCATTACAAGGAAATAATCCCTTACTTTATAAAAAAAAAATCTCACTTGTCACTCCACACTAAAAAAAATATTTTCATCTTATTACTCCACAAAATCACACTTTATACCCTTTTAGACTCCCATTAAATTTTTTTAGTGAAGTTCCTTTTAAAAGTGAAATAACTTTTATAAAGTCACTTTTTCAAGTGAACGAATCTCTTAAAAGTCAAAACACTTTAAAAAATCAAAAGACACTTTAAATTTTTCATAAAGTATACCTTTTCATTGGAGAAGACAAACTGAACATCTCCTCTAGCATTGTAAAAGTCTCAGAGATCTGTTCTTGAACTGCATCACTTGAAATGCTTGAGTGTGTAGTTCTGCAAATGGAGCCTATACTCCATAGGGAACTAACATTAACACTAGATCTAGAGGCTGAGCAGCTCATTCTCTGAGATCTAAGAGATTGATGCAGTGTAGATCTTGCAGCTTTTGTTTTTTTATATGAAAAACTAGCCATGAACTGGATTTCTGACGGTTTATTTCCTTTGAAGAAAGGGGTAGATGTAGTGTACACAACTCGCAAATAGAGGAGCTGATTCGATCGGATCAACGAGCAGAAGGCATGGCAGACTTGGGGTGAGGATGAGGATGGATCCAAATACCACTTCTGTGGAAGAGTCCCCAAATTTGGTGCGTGCAACGAAGACAATGGATGACAGAATTGCAAATCTGACACTAAATACAAAGGCAGCCGATTATGGGGATTCGCTGGATCAACCACTTGCTTGGATTGACTTGGAGATAACATGTTTAGATATTGAAAGGGATAGGATATTGGAGATTGCTTGTATCATTACTGATGGATAACTTGTCAAAATGGTTAAGGGACCAGACTTGGTAATAAATCAACCCGAAGAGTGTTTGCAAAACATGGATCAATGGTCCCAGAAGCATCATACTGCCAGTGGACTCGTAGAAGAGGTATGAAAAAGCAAAGTGGTAGAAGAAATAGCTGAAAAATCTGGATTCAGGTGGAAATATGTGCTTCTGAATTCTCAGAGCACCAGTTGTGATACCACAAACAGTTGAGGGCCAATGGTCACTACAGATACTTGTTTGATGTGATTAAAAAACATCAAAGCGTACCTGCAAAGATGTCGAAGGGTTTCACCCTCTTTAATTTCGGGCAAGAATCAAACTCGCGATCAATAGATGCATTGTATTCCATTTCACGTTTCCAATTTAAATTTTAAATTGCCAAATACAATGAGTTGGATCTAATTTCCCAGCTAGGAATGGAGCTCAATAATAAGATTCCCTTTCCTTATCTAATTCAAATCACAA
The DNA here is from genome assembly GCA_000404065.3 of Pinus taeda. NCBI lineage: Eukaryota > Viridiplantae > Streptophyta > Pinopsida > Pinales > Pinaceae > Pinus > Pinus taeda. The sequence goes on from APFE031146592.1 coordinate 60,060, forward strand.
TGGATAATAACTTTCCATCTCAACCTGCAGCTTTCGCGTCGAAATTCAAATTCATGCATCTAATATTTCAACTTGAAATGGAAATACAATAGGGAAATGGTAATGGAATGAGCATATTGCCAATCTTTGTCATGGTGCGCGGAATGCTGTAACAATTGTTCAAAATGAAAGTGACAGCTTCTTGTCTTCTTCTACAATCCACAGTGTTGGACCCTTTAATCCCACGAACTTGTGTCTTGATCGTAATTCATAATTAGTGACCTACACGACGCCACACTACACCGATTCTGTTGAATAAAATAGACCACAAACTGATATACACAACTCCATTAAATAGCCTTCAAGATGTCGGTCGATCCAAATCACTCAGCTACTCATGTAATTGCCGAATGATGGCGAATCTCAACCAGTCCTCCAGAAATAAGAAAATAAATAGATCTAAAAAAGCTTTGATACCACATGTTGAAACTACTCAGCCATATTAAACACACACAGCAAATGAACACAAAATAATCAAGCCAGCAACACACAAAAGACAAACTAGCGGAAAAGGTAGAGAGCCATCATATGGTATCTCATGCTCATGTAATTCTCTCTTATTCAAATAATTTAATAATACATTTAAATACACAAGAAAGTGGTCTTAAGATAGTGAGTCTATCTTAGATTCAATTGGTTGAGACATTTTCTCAACTTACACACTAATTTAGGAGAAGTAGTTGGAGAGAATCTCTCCTCCTAACTAAACTCTTTAGTTTGAGAAACTAACTCTCATGATTTAATTTAATTAATAATTTAATTTGGATTTATAGTTGTTTTTAAGAGAGTGAGGCTAACATAAATCTTGTAACAGAAAAGATGATGGGCCTATTAGCTCGACAATCTGGAATGGGCCAAGTCACATTCATTGGAACTTAGTATGCTTTCCTTTCTCGTCGTGGGCTTTATCCCATTTTAACACTAAGTCTCCGAGTTGGAAATTTTTTGAAGATATAGAATTTGAATCAAAGGATGCTTTGACTAACTGCTGATGATGTGCATGGGTAATTCTAGCCTTTTCTCGTTCCTCTTCAAGTTTAAGGATTTATAATTGTATAAGTTTCATAGACGAGGAAAGAGTTTCTTCGATGAATTGAACTAAGGAAAATGAGGGAATAGCTATGTTTGTTGGTTAGACAACTTCTTTCCCATAAACCATATTAAAAGGAGAAGTGTCGATGGAGGTTTTCTGAGTTATTCAATCTGCCCATAGAGAAAACACTAAATATTTATGCCAGTTCTTTTGACATTGATCAACAGTTCGTTTAATAATCCTGATAAGGTTCTTATTTGTGGATTCAGCTAACCCATTTCCTTGTGGATAATAATTAGCATAATATTTGAGTTTAAAAACTCTTTTAAGAGAAAACTCTGTCATAGCATTGCCTGAAAAGTAAGATGCATTATTGAACACTAAGGCAGAAGGTAAACCAAACCTGGTGATCATAAATTGATCTATAAATTCAATAATGTTCTCAGAATTGGCTACCTTGAGTGGAATTGCTTCAACCCATTTGGTGAAGTGATCAGTGGCTGTAAGGATATATTTATGCCGCTTAGAAGAATGAGGAACGATCTCACCTATTATGTCCAATCCCCATTGTTCAAATGTCTGATCAATGTTGACTGGTTGTAACGGTAATTCTGGTTTCTTCTATCTTCCAACAGCTGTCTAACATATCTTACATTTCCTTACATAACTGTGTGCATCTTTGAATAGGGTTGGCCAATAATAGCCCACACGTAGGATTTTATGTGCTATAGCATCTCCTGCAAAGTTGTTGCCAGCTGGTCCATCGTGAAGTTCCTGCAATACTTTCTCTGCTTTAGGTTTCTCGAGACATCTAAGAAAAACAGAATCATAATTCATTCTAAACAACACATTGTTGACAATTTGATACTGTTTAGCTTTCAACCTCAAGACTCTTTTCTTTGTGTAATTCAGATGTGGAGGTGCATATCCATTTTTTAAATAGAATATTATATCAACATATGTTGACTCAATGTCGTTAAGGCTTACCTCATAGATTTGTACCTCGTCACCTGAATGTTGTGATTCCGACATATTCGATGCTCCTGCCAACATCCTACACAAACCTTGACCTTTCACAATGTTTTTTGGTTCGATTTCAATGTCATATTCTTGCAGAGTTGTAACCCAATTTTCTCTTTTTTCACCCACATCCCTTTGTACTAGAAGATTTCTTACTGCTAGGAATGGTATTATCACCTTGGTGTAGGTTTTGAGAAGAAAAGGTCTAAAGTGTTTTATTGATTTGAAAACAGCATAAGCTTGTTTTTCAACGTCTGAGTAATTTAATTCAGCTCCCTATAAATTAGAGCTAAAGAAAGAAATCGGGGCTTCGACTTTGTCTTGATTTGCTTCAGTCAATATGGTTGCGCATGATCTCTAGGAAGCGAAAGTGTACAAAGTGAAATGATTGGAAAAATTCGGTGTTGCTAAAAATGGGGCATTTATGATTGCTTGTTTTATCAAGTTAAAATCTTCATGTTCCAAATGAACCCATTTAAATAGAGAATTTTTCTTTATCATGGCTTGAAGGGGTAATACAATTCTTGAGAAGTCAGGGACAAATCGTTTAACAAAATTTATTTGACCAAGGAATGATTGCATTAATTTTTTGTTATGGGGTAAAGGTATTTTAGAAATTTCTTTAATCCTGTCTGGGTCAATATGAATCCCTGTTTTGGACACAATAAATCCAAGGAGTTTTCCTTAACTTAATGCGAAAAAACACTTCTTGGGGTTAAGGGAAATTCCATACTTTTGACAACATTCAAAGATTTGTTTTAGGTCTCTCAGATGATTACTACGTTTTTTGGAATATACAGTTATATCATCTAAGTAGATTACCTCTGGCCTATTTACTAAACCCTTGAAGGCAATGTCCATGGCTCTTTGGAAAGTGGAACTAGCACTAATTAGTCCGAACAACATATTTTGATAGGCGTAAGTCCCCCATTTTGTTCTGAATGTAGTTTTCAGTTGATCATCTGGATGGAATAAGATTTGATTGTGACCTGAGAAACCATCTCGAAAGGACATTAGTTCTGAGCTTGCAACTGATTGCAATATCTGTTCCATAGGAGTCAATGAAAAATTATCATTTTGGCAAGCTTTATTGAGATTGCGAAAGTCTATACAAATACAAATATCACCATTTTTCTTTTTGAATGGGACAAGATTGGAGACCCACCTGGAATGCCTAACAGGAAAAATAATTTTGGCTTTTAATAGTTTATTTAACTCAGATTTAATCTGGCTTTCTAAATTAGGATGAATTTTCCTCAATTTTTGTTGAATAGGTTTTTCATCAGAGGTCATAAGAATAGTATGTTGAATAATAGAAGTGTCATAGGTTTTAAGATCATTGTAATTCCAAGCAAAGACATTCTTATATTGTTTCAACAGACGTATAAAAGCTGATTTTTGTTCTAATGTGAGTCCGAGACCTAGATTGATGTTTTGTGGTTTCGTTTCAGTTCCAAGATTGATTAATTCATACCGCAGAGTTGAACTTTGAAGTTTTGAATAAGTAGACCGTTTGAATCTATCTTTGAGGTCGTATAAATCTTCCAATTTAACTACAGATTTTGGTGTTGCATTGTTGTTGGTTTCTTGCTTCAGTTGGTTGTCATGCTATTCTTCATCAACTATCTAGTCCTCATAAGAGCCTTCTGAAGTGAGGAAGCTTACGATATCGAGATCATTTTTAAAGACTCTCCAATTGGTGATATTATCAGGAATAGATGACCTAAAAATTAATTCATGGAGAATCGATCTGTGCTGTAATCTTCTGGTGGATTAAGCTTGGAAGCTACATTAGCAAGGAGATCAACGCTAGCATTCTGGTGTCTTGGGATAGAGGAAATATTGAACTTTGTAAAATGCGAGGTCAGGTCTTGGACTAACGATTGGTAGTGTTTCAAATGTCCTAACAGACAGTGAATAGTATTTCTTACCTGTCTAACGACAATTTCAGAATCTCAAAACACTTGGAGGTATTTGATATTAATACCAATTGCTTTGTACAAACCTTGAACCAATGCTTCATATTAAGCAATATTGTTTGTGCAATCAAATTCAAGCCTACATGCTAGCATAGTATTTCCCCTTCTAGGCCAACTAATATGCATCCTACCCCTGCTCCATCATTGCATCTAGATCCATCAAAAAATAATTTCCAAAATAAATATTTATGTACAGGTTTATCTACCAAAATTCACACATTTAAAGGTGTTTGTCTAGGAATAATTTTCAATTTGAGATACAATAGAGTTTTCTAAGAAAGGTGAAGTATGAGCATTGAAATTCCCTAGGAACGACTCAACAAAATAGTTTCCGATTATATTATTGCTATATGCTACTGGCTCATTTTCTCCTTCCAGTTCTGTCACTATATATTTTTGATGTTTCTCTCGATCAACCCTTATCTGATTTGGCTTGCCATTATAGGGAAGCCACATGTGAGACCAGACAATTGCGAAGTAACCATGGAGCTTTTCTGACCAGTCCCTACTGAGGATTAAGCCATAGAATCCAGGAATATAAGCTACAAGTATATCAATGACTTGAAATTTTTTTGGGTTTGATGAAAGTCTAATGGTTACTTGATTAAGTTCTCCAACAACTTCGACTTGAGACTGATCTAATTGTACTATTCATACTGCAGATTTCTAAGGTTGGACATTTAACTTAGCGCAGACTGTTCTAGGCAAAATGTTAGATGAAGCACCAAAATCAACTAAACAGTTGTGCAAGTTTTTATTAAAGACCTCAAAATTAAGGAGAAATGGTGGAGTATGAGATTTAGATCTTCTTCCAATTAGAGCAATGTCAGTTGGATCAATTTTGTTTGAATAAATACTAGGGGGTCTTCCCATTTCCTGAGCGGCCTGTGATATTATTGTGGCAAGAAGCGGGGTAGTTGGAACTGCCTTGAGTTCTTTCAAAAGTAGCTTCTGATGTTGTTTTAATTTACTAAGCTCATGAAAGGTGATGTTTGCCCTAGTTTTCTTCATATCCTCAATAATATTGTATTCCATTTCGTAAGGAATTATCAGAGTTTTGGATGAACGTGAAGAATATGATTGGGTAGGGTTTGTTTGAGTAGATTTTGGTGAAGATTTCTTACCTATGACCTTATCTCTGGGAGGTGGCATTGAAGTTTTCTGTTTTGAACTTGATTGAGGTGGATCAAGCTGATTTCTGCTTCTAGTGGAAACAAGTAGTGCTTCTTGATCTTCTTCATTTGGAAGGATAAAATCCCACATTCCTTGTAATTCCACTATTTCTTCATCGTCGGTTTGTTCTTCACCTGAGGCTTCTTCCTCATCTCCATCCGATTCAACATTCGATATAGCATTTGGAGGTTTAGGATCGGTTAGGGTATTCCTTTTATATGGTCTAAAAGGTTTTTTGGAAGAAGACTTTGCTACTTGTTTTTTTATGTCAACCATTTCGTTAGACATGGTCTTGAGGACTTTTTGTAACCCTTCTAGATCGAAAGGATCTTTTGGTGGTTTTTTCCTAAAATCGTCTCTAAAGGTTACTTTCTTAGATTTTATTTCCTCTAATGTGTTTTTCTTTTCTACGGACAAGATACATTTTTCAACAGCTATTGCTTCTTTCATATTTTTTGCTAACATCTATCAATGAAGATGGCTATGTTTCAAGGTAGAGAAGAAATGTACCATTCATTTCAGACCTCCTCATTAGGCTTGGACATCATAGGTATTTTATTCAATAACTTATTGAAACGCGAGTTGAAGTCCTTAATGGGTTCTTTAGGTTCAACTTTCAAATTGGAGAGGTCATTTATCAAAGTTGTTGTAGTTATATCATCTTCAAATTTAGTTAAAAATTGCTCTTGAAAAGTATCCTAGCTATTAATAGAGCCTGATGGTAATGAAAAGTACCATGATCCTGCTGCTCCTTGTAGAGTATATGGGAATAATCTTACAACTGTGTCTTCTTCTGCTACTCCATTCAAATTAATGGACATCATGAAATTATTTATATGTTCTTCAGCTAACAGGCCATTATCAGGTTTAAATTTAGGTAACCATTTTTCTGGATGTGCTGGAAATTGGGTAAAAGGTCCAACCATTCTAACAGCTCCTGGGTTGGTCCATGGCCTTGGTTGAGTTTTATTCTATGCCATTGTTGGAATATTAGTAGAAGAGGGTGAAGCAATGGTTGAAGGTGATTGGGTAGAGGATGGTGCAACTCTTGTACCTGTGTGAATCATGATCTGGAGTTGGGATGCGGGTGTGTGACCTTGCGATGATATGGATGGAATGGATGATGATGATGAAAGAACCTCACTGTGAGATTCTGATGGTGTCTTCTTAGTACTTTTACGATTTGGAAGAGGGAATTCAAATGGTCGGATTCCAAGTCTTTCACTTTGTGCTCTAGTTAGCGGTTGCGATGGGATATATTGAGAAGTGACACCACCTTGGGATAACTTAGATTCTTCTTGAGATATTGAAATCCCTTGCAATTTGTGGATCAAATATTGTACTTTAGGGGGTTTAGAAGAAGAACTGTTCAACTTGTTTAGGATTTTAGCAGTGGGCTCTGTTTTTTTCTTTTCAACTTTTCGCTTGGGAATAGGAGATTTGGAATGTGAATGAGAAGTTGGAGGTGATGGTGAGGGAGTTTTAATATTAGAATATCCTATAGATTTATATTTACTTGCCATTCATAGTCAGGCCCTCCTTCTAGTGCCAAATATGTTAAAGGCTCGAAAATCGTTGCCTCAACAAGGGGGATAACCACGCGGTCCGGACCTTGGGACAACTCCTTTTCCGTTTGGAATAGTGGCTCCGACTGGGGATGGGACCAATTTCCCAATCTATTTTTATGCTTGTGTTAATGAGATGATGTTTTGATATTTTTGGAGTAATACCTAGCCTCAAACTAATCTAATTTAACTAATAATCATGTGCAGTTTGTCCTAATAAAAAATATTTATCTAACTATAACTATCCCAGGAGTAACATGATATATGCGATCTAAAATGATGTCTAAAAGAAATTGATAATAAATATCATTCAATTACAATAAGAATTGAATCCGTTTAACAATGATCATTTCATATAAAAATTTAGTCAAAACGATATGAGAGATATATCACATAAAAATCATTCAAGTATTTAGCATAACTATAGATCATCATCATACAATAGTGCAATAATGGCAATCTAAAATTCAAACTTTCACACATAAATAACTTGAAGATAATGTATTGCTTGACACATAAGTAAAAATAATTAAGAGATAAAAGTACCATTTATAATACGTTCTACTCATGTGCTCCAACGATATTGATCTACTTTCAATTCAACCAACATCATCTAAGAGTACAGAAGTGCAATTTCAGTAGAAGATGTCAAATTCAAGTAGAAAATAAATCATGTTTCGTTAATTTCACTAGAACTTCCTCAAAGGGATAGAAGTGCATGTTCTGAAGAATGTTTCTGATAAAATGTTTGGACCCCTCTCTAAATGCATGAGAGGGGTTAAAATACTAACTTATGAAACTAAAAATAGATTATTAAAAAAAAAGTTGAGGAGGTTTAAACGACTTGCCTCAATTTAAGCAAAATAAAACAAAAATAGAGATGTGCATAATGACTAATCCTGCATTCGATATTTCATATCGCAAATATCTAGCATGGTCTTGAGGAGTGTAGGTTGGTCGACTTCGGCTTTTAGTTGTCCTGTAAACACGACATTGATGAGCGTTGGCACCATTTTCTCAGTAGAAACAATTAGGCATTTCAGTGTCATACACTGGCTGTGCCATTTTACCAGATATTGCCAATATGCCTCCCAGTTTAACCTGGTTTCTTGCCTAATTGCTTCTTTTCTTTCTTCTACTGCCTATTTCCACTATATTCAAGTTGTTTTGCATTCGGAAGGAAACTAGGGGTGGTTTCTGCCACACGATTAGCACTCTGCAAATTTTCATTTATACTTTCAATGATGTTGTTTACCACTACTACCACATCCTCTATTGCATGTTCTGCCTCTTTGAGCCAAGAACCCCAACTTGCAAATAAGATCTCCTTATGTGATTCATCCCGTTTGGGCATGTCGGCTCTTCTCCCATTTTTACAATTTTTCCAAGTGATGAAATCGGAAACCTTTTTAAGAATTTCATCATATTCAAGTCGCATTTCCAAAACTTGGCTTGTTAATTTGTCACTTGTCTCGCAGTGAGAGTTCCACTGCGAGATTTTTTGGCAAAGCAATTCTTTTTGGTGTGTGAGCTGGGAGTTGAGGCTGAGTGCTTCAGTGACAAACTAATCGATCTTTGGGTCATCCTTATGCATATATGTTATGCTCTATATCTGTGCCTCCTTACCTACCAAGTTCCTTTGATGTCCTATTTGCATTTGTTGGAACTCCTGCTGTAACTTAGCCAATTGTGTTTCTGCTTGTTGGTTGGTTTTGTCTTGCTGTAACTGTTGTTCGAGTGACAAATTTTTGTCTTATTTTTCTTTAAGTAATAGTTTTATCTCTGTTTCTTTGTCAATGGTTGTCGTAGCGTATGCACCTGCAAACTGCGAGACCCTGGTGAGGTTGGTCGATGGGTTGGTGGATGAGTCTTTCCAGAGGATATCCATCGGCTCATTGTCTGGAGTGGTAGCAGTTGTGGATTCCATTTTAATTTTCTTTCTCTGTCTCTTAACAATGGCCTTGCATTGTGGGTTGTAAATACATCAAGACGGGGAATTTATTCTATTCTTAAAACAATCTCAGAGGTGGGGGTAACAGGAATGTGTTCTATTTCTTGAATATTCACAGTTCCCCCTATTATAATTTCTGGAGTTGTTTCTTGATGTGTCATTTTCGTCTCTAGTGCTTGTTCCTCTGTGTTGAGTTTTTTGTTGAAATTATCCCACTCCTCTT